>OZ038451.1:4234012-4405364 GCA_964036195.1 Sphaerolaimus hirsutus | reverse complement strand
TAACGTTACACCGACATTGTTTTAACGTGTGTTCTGCAGTACACAGAACACAAACTACAGTTATTGTCATGTACGTTCCCTTTACACTCAATTTGGGGGGGGGGGTATTTCGAGGGGGGGGGGGTATTTCGAGGAAATACGGTATTAATATTTTATCTAAAAATGAAAAAAATCTAATAAAATCAATCACAAATTCCAGGCCATTACTACTATGACGCTTTAGCTGAACAACAACATGAATTGTCCAACAAATTGTTGGCATCCATCAGAGATCTGGATAAAAACCCATCGCTACTTGGCACAATGCCAGAGGCTGTTAAAAAGCTTCACACGGTGTTTGAAAATTGTGTTACTATTGTACCACAAATAAATCCAGGACAGCTTAATCCGTTGTTGTATTTGATGGAGAATAACCCATTTCTGGGACAGTGGCCTTTATTTGAGGTGGGTCATAGACTTTGGTTACTTTCATTTGCCTGAAGAACTTACACTCTTTTTATACTCTGCGCATGGCATGCTTCTTTTTTTGTGAAAGTGTGTGCATAAGTATCTCGTTGGCGCGTAAGATACAAGTGTGCGAAAATGTTCATTTATCTTGCTGTCCGCCGAGTATACCGTATTTGTTCTAATAGAACGGCACCTGCAATAGAACAGCTGGTTTTGGGACTTTTTAGCAGCCACGAAAACAATAGAACGGCAGCCACTATAGGACGGCACCTCCAATCGTATGGCAGGTAAAAAAGTTGAGGTAAAAAATAGAACGGCGCTTTCTATTAGAAGAAATACGGTAATCGAGGTCTTTTCTGGCTCTACATTGATTTGCTCACCAGAAACAAGGGACCATCGGTGGCGTCAATAACCCCGAAATGTTGTCATCGTTTTTGATCAATCTTCAAAATGGCGCCAACCGCCTTAATGCCAAATGGCGCCAGCGCCATGGCGCCATTCCATCACTACATACCCATAACGCCCGCACAATTGACATTTGCAGCAAGACTGGGACCCCTACTCGATGCCCTTGTCCATTTCCGGCTTGGCTGGCCTCTTGTCGGGTGTTTTCAATGTGCCAACGATTTTGACGCCTGTGATTAGTGTGGATTGGAAAAATGTCACTGAATGCAGATTGTTTTTGGATGAAGCCACTCTGGCTTTGGAGGATAAGGAAGTTTATGTAGGTTTGAAAGAGATTTTCTTTTTTTGTTTTGAAATCGATGGATATTTCACTGTACAATTCTATGTAATGGAACAGTACAATGAAATGCTTACGTCTCCTATGCCCGCCACTTCAAACATACCATGGCATGTTGACACTGAGCCAAAAATCCAGTTTACATAGTTGACAAAATACACAGTTTGCTCTCATTAAATAGCCGAATGAATAAAATCCATCCGTTCAAATTCAAATTTAAGACTTAAGTAGACACACAAGTGGAAAAAAATTGTGTTGTGAAAAGTTTATCAGTTAACATACATCCATACATCCATACAGCCATTTTACAACCGCACACTTTACAATTATTTAAATCTGACATATTCAATCTGAGTACACGGCTAAAATCACTTTTTCCAGCTGGGCAACAAGTCTAAAATAGCACTGGTAAAATATACAAACACCATTATGTCAGCAGCGAAAATCCTGGCAAGAGATGCCAATATTGAATTGCCGAAAACTGCTAAAGTGGAAGTTCAGGTAAACTAGAATTGATTTTAGTTATTTGTGTTACCCCCCTCAATCTCCCCCTCTCACAATGATACAAAAATTTTCCACTTATTTTTTAAAAAATTCTGTTTCAAGCAATTTTTTTGCAATTTTTTCATTTCTGGAAAAATTTCTGCTATTTTTTCCATTTCCAGCAAATTTTTTACGATAGTGTTTCCATTTCCATTTCCTGACAAGTGTAGTGTATTTTCAATTTCCACTTACATTTCAATAAAAAATTTTTTTGACACACTACTCCCAGTCCCCACCCTCATCGTAACAAAATTGACTATGATTTTTCCATGTATTTATATTAGGTATTATATTCCATCACTCATTTTTCTGTTTCAGGATATCGTAAAATTTGAGACAAAGCTGGCATCGATCATTGTTCCCCACAATCAGTTTTCACTTGATTACAGAGCATACAACATTTTCGAATTGAAAGAACATTTTCCAGAAATTAATTGGGATAATTATTTCATGTACATGATGCCCGAAGATGTTTACAGGTAAAAAATCTATTCAGATCAAGGCTTTTTTTACCGTATTAACTCGAATAATCCCTTCTCGAATTAACCCCCCCTCAAAATGGGCTGGGGAAATAATACCCCCCCCCTCGAAATACACCCCCTTCGGAATGGTGTACGTCATGTACCTAAAAAATACGTCATCTATACAATGTACATGATGTATATTACTGCTAATTTGCATTGCAGCTACACGTGGACTAGTGTGTGTGTAGCTATCTACGTTTTTATGTCCAAATATACCCTGTTTGAACACATTTATTACCTGTTTTGGGTACGCAAATGCCTACATTTAACTACGATCCTTACGAAATAAACCCCCCCCCCCTCGAATTAACCCCTCTCAAATTTTGCTGGCGAAATAATAAACCCCCATGGGGGTATTTCGAGGTAATACGGTATCTGAATATCTTACAAAATTGCATCTTTTCAGAGGCATTTTCATGTACACAAAGGTGATCGTGATGGAACCAGATTTCTTGAAGGCATTAAATGGTCTCTTGATGCAAACTAATCCAAAAACTGTGTACAACTACATTTTCTGGAGGTTAATATACTCTCGCCTATGGGTGCTGAGTGCGGAATACAGATTACTGCACTCCGAATTAGAGTGGGTGAAACATTTTGCAATTTAAATAATTTGGATACTTTTTGTTGATAATTTATCAGGTTGGATAAGTTCAGTAAAGTGCAGCGTGCACTAACAATAGTGCCTATGGAAAGTTGGATTTATGGAAAATTTAAAATATACTGTTTGCCTGGTTTAATTTCTCTCCAAAGGTTGGAATGAATAATATCAAGCATGAAACAAATGGAATATTTATGTCCAATGAAATAAAAAGTGTAAACATACGTATTTATAGATTTCTAACTTGTTCAAAATTATATCGCCATGCCCATCACTCTAGTTTGTTTTAAAATCAAAAATATTTACTTTCAGAGAGACATTGGACCTCCGCTGGGCTGCGCCGGCGCACAGTGTGCAATGCCTGGAACTGGTCTCCAAATACTTACCCTTCCCTACTGGCAGGCTATACATTGACAGGTCACTTTTTAAAGTGCTATTTTTTAGAATTTCTTCAAATTTACATGACATGTCCAAAATTTGTAATCAATTTTCAGCTGGTTCAATGATACCAAACCGAACTTAACCAGTCCACTGAGTGACATGGAAACTGCACTCTCTGAAATGTTGATGTCAACTCCTTGGATGGATTTGATCACTAGAGAAAGAGCAATGCACAAATTAAGTGCCCTGAATGTCAAGGTGGCATATCCTGACTGGGTTTTGGATGATGGAAAATTGGATGGGTTTTATAAGAACCTTAGTGTTGGTAAGTTGATGAAATGGTGTGAGGTGTTAGCTTTGTTGTGGAAATTCTTACAGACACACTGATTTACAATTTGTAGGGTAAAACATAGCTGTAGCTTTATAGGTAACTTTTGTAGACTGAATTAAAACATTTGTTTTTTTTATATACCGTATTTCCTCGGTTTACTCCCCGGGGGGGTTTATTTTTTCAGAGAGCGAGAAAAACGTGAAAAATGCAACAATAACCACCATTTATAAGTTTTTACAGCCTTATATAAGGATGTAGATGGTTTAAACAATGTTCTAACGTAACACAGTAAGTGTTTTGAATGTCTGTTATGCATTTCCCAGACCACAAATACATAGTGCCCATTTTGAGGGGGGTATTTCAAGGGGGGGGATTTCGAGGAAATACGGTATACAAGTACAAGCTAAAATAGGTAGAAGAATTCAGTAGGAGAGAAGCATATCTTGTTATGTGACTTACCTAGTTAGTCAAAATATTTTAAATGACATTCTCTGTAAATCATGTAAAAAATACAAAACCCAAATACCAGAATCCATCCAAAAATCAACTTGACAACCCCCCAACCCCCTCCCCCAATCTCTCCAGCAAAAGGGGCAGGACTATTCACCACCTACAACACCCTAACATCCTGGCACGGCTGGGAGGCTGCGTACAGACTACTGAAGCCTTCAGACAGAAAGGACTACTTTGGGTTTTCCCCAGCCACAGTGAATGCATGGTACAGTCCTGAAAGGAATACACTGGTTCTGCCAGCTGGGCTGTTGAAGGTGTGGTTTTGGGGGGTTGGCAAGGTTATTTTTGTTGTTGTTATGGAATAGTGTTGTAGATTACAGAATAGTCTAAGTAATTTAAAAATTTGGTAGATCCAAAAAGTGTGTGGTATCGAGTTTACATCATGTTTTGGTGTCATGCCCAAAACCTACTGAAATTGACTGCGTATTTTCCAGTAATATGCAATTTACTTGTATTATACTTACACAGATTTGTGCATTCTGAAATGAATTCTAGATGCTTGTCTAGCAAAATTAAATGGTCACTGTTACATCACTGAAAAATGAGCTGAGTAGCCACTACCCAAACTGTTTATTTTCTGCAAAACTCCATTTACAATACATTCCCAGCATGGTAGAATTCCTTATCAATTTATAACATTCCCACATACTGCCAGGGTTCTCTTGTCAGAACAGACTACCCTCCAAGTGTATTCTATGGAATCCTGGGATCAATTATTGGCCATGAAGTCATGCATGCATTTGATGAGGAAGGGATCCATTTTGGACCAAAGGTTGTTGAAATTTTGTTGCAGTCAATTCTTTTATGCTTTAAAATATTGGATCTGTTAGAAGTTACTGTTCATTTTAATTGGATTCAATCTATTTCTCACAGTTAATTTTATTCATTCTAATTTACAAAGTGAAATTTACCCATTTTCCAGTTTTCTAGTGCAAATTTCAATACCATATTGTATTTACATGTGACATTAGGGATGGGTTGCTCATGCTTAGTGATGTAAAAAGCGCCAGAACTTTGGCGCCAACGCCAAAAGCGCCATGGCGCTTTTCCATGTACAGCGCCAGGCGCCAATGGCGCCACACGACTTTAGCGCCAAGCGCCAAAAGCGCCAGCGCCAACACATTTTGCCTATTCAATTCGTAGATGTGCCTGAAACGTTAAATATACCGGATGCACACTGTATGGAAATTCACCATTGCCCATCTGAATTAGAGCACCGTACATTAAAAAAATGTTGGAATAACCGCTATTTCTCTATTTATGGTGGGGTTGCGATCTAAAACCATATACCGCAATTTTTTGGTCAATTTTGAATACAATTTCTTTGCTTTCCGGCCCCAGTCACTGTTTCCATACACACACACACACATACATTTCTACATTTTAGTTTTTCCGCTATGAAGAGTAAAATATGGGAGATTGAAGCTTTGAAAAGTCTTTATGCATGCATTTCAAGTTTTACATGCATTTCAAGAAAAATATTCAATTTTTTTCAAATTTACAAAAACTTGATAGAAAAATATCGATTTAGTAACTTTTTTGATATTGAGGGATAAAATGGATGTAAATTTATTGTAAAGTTATGGTAAATTGACAGTGTTATTCGCATTTTTGATGGATCTATTGAAGGCATTACATTGACTGTGTGGCGCTTTTTTGGCGCTTTTAAAATGGCTAGCGCCAAGCGCCAATGGCGCCACAGCATTATAGCGCCAAGCGCCAAAAGCGCCATGGCGCTTTTTACTCTGGCGCCAGCGCAATGGCGCTTTTACATCACTACTCAAGCTCGGCGCTCGCGTTATCTGACAGTTTTTTCCCAAGCATTGTTCCGCAATGGCCCCACGCACACTAGTTGACATCGACACCAAATGTCAGCTGGTTCCGTTCCTAATTCCAAGCTTGCATTTGAACGTCGTTCATTGGCTCGTCAGCAAGCTTTCAATTGGGATCGGAACCAGTTGACATTAGGTGTCGATTTCAACTAGTGTGTATCAGAGTTGTTAAAATACCGGTATTTTTGGAAAGTGTAAGTGTAAGTGTAAATACACTTTCCAAATTTAGAGTATGGATACCAAAAGTGTAAGGTATTTTAAAAATACCTAGGAAAGTGTAAAAAAGTGTAAGTGTAAAAAAAATTTAGAAAGAGCTCTCACTGTTGAGCATTACAAAACACCGCTGTTCTCAGCTTTAGATCAATTTATTTATCATTTTCATGCATTATTTCACATTTTACAGCCTCTTATGAAACATTTCAGACTGCAACAAATATTGTAGTGGTATGAAGTTCCCCAATAGTGGCACTTTTTCAGTGTAGATATTTTACTGATTAAGCAATGCAATACATACTGTTTAAATGCAAGAATGGACATGCAGCAAATGTCAATGCAAAAGTTGACTTTGTGTCCAGCTGGTGAATTTCCATTGATCTTGACCTTTTTACAAAAGTATGATGAAACTGTAGAATACCATGAGTACTGATCAAAGGTTGTAGATCAAAGGCTAGTTTGTACATCTGCCATATTTTCTACATTCAATGCATTTTTTGTACATGACCCTATTTTATGCTTTCTCAAAAGCATAAAACAGGGCCATCTGAAATAAAAAAATACACTTTCTGTACCCGGGTATTTTTCCCAGGAAAGTGTAAAAAAAGTGTATGGGTATTTTATAAAAGTGTAAGTGTAAGTGTAAATATAAATACCCATTTACCCGGGTATTTCAGGTAAGTGTAAATACACTTTCGCAACTCTGGTGTGTATGGGCCCATTACCTTGATCAAGTTTACTAAAAACTTTGTTTAATCTTATGTTATTTCAATACAGGGTGAATTCGGTCTGTGGGTTGACCATCTATCATTAAGAGGATTTGATCAAATGACCAGATGTTTGGTGTCTGAATTCAATCAATTTTGCTATGATGACATAGGTGTTTGTGTGAATGGATCAAAGACATATGGAGAGAATTTAGCTGATTTAGCTGGTTGTTTTGTGCTTTTAATTTAAATTTTGTTATATTTGGCCAGTACTTTGTGAGATTTTTTGTCTATCACATCTGAGTAATTGCTCATAAAAATCTGCAAACTCTGAAGTTCCAAATCTCCAATCTGAAACTTAATTAATAGAAATTTTTACTGCAGGTCTCAAGGGTGCCTATAATGCACTAAAGCTTTCAGTGAAAAACAGCAAAAATCATGGATTAAATGCAAAATCAACATTGCACGGACTGGAACAGTGGACAAATGAACAAGTGTTTTTCTTGGGTTATGCTAATGTTTGGTGTGGCACATCCATGCAACCAGAAATAAGAAAACAGGTAAAATCAGCTTGAGTGAAGGTAATGAGGCCATTTGATGCCACAATAAAAATGGTTGCATTATAATTGAGAAATGATTTATATTTTTTATGTTGTGTGGGTATGCTGTGCATCTGCTCTCATTCTGCGTGGCAATGTTCATGAATGCATGTAACTCTTAAAAATTATGAAAAGTCCACCGCACTGACAGAATTAAACGTTTTTGAAACTACGATTTTTCCGTTATTACCTTATGTGACAAGGCTTATGATAGCTGAATGCCTTAGTAATGTTCGCATGCTGTCAATGTTGACACTGCATGTGCACACAGTTCTATAAGTCACCGCAGTATCAATATACTTGGTAGATTATTTTATTCAAGTGCATAAGATTGTTACAGAGTAACGTGTATACCACATACCTACCGTATTTACTCGAGTAATTCACCCGCTTGAATAATTTCCCAACGAATAATTGCGCTTGAATATTTGAATACCGTATTACCTCGAATTATCCCCCCCCCTTGAATTAACCCCCCCCCCCCCTCGAAATACCCCCCTAAATTTCGGCTGAGGAAATAATAAACCCCCCCCCTCGAAATACCCTCCCTAAAATTGAGTGTATCGTGAACGTACATGACAAATACCGCAGTTTGTGATTTGTACAAGTCAGAACACACGTTCAAACTGATGATTGAGTGATGTTAGGGAAGGGTTTATGTGTAGGTATATACAGTAATATATGCCTAAAAACACATATACATCTATGTAATTGCTTGATTTTTCTACGTCTGAGTATGCGCAATTTCTGAAAATTTCTGGCGAAATAATAGACCCCCCTCGAATAAACCCCCCCCTCGAATTATCCCCCCTCAAATTTTGCTGGCGAAATAATAAACCCCCTGGGGGTATTTCGAGGTAATACGGTAATAACAAGAGTGAGAAAAAAAAAATCCTCCTTGAATACTTCGCCACTCAAAAAAGTCTGTGGTTAAAATTATTCCCCATGGGAATTATTCAAGTGAATACAGTATTAAAATATAACTTTTTAACTGCAAAATAAGTCTATTGGCACTTTGCCACGGAGAAGTTTACATTTCTCACTCCAAAATCCAATTTCTCAGCCATTCAACCAAGCAAAAATCACAGGTTCTCATGCACAATGCTCATGCGCCAAATGCAGTCAGAGTAGTGGGAGCTCTGAGGAATTTTGAACCATTCGCTCAAGCTTATAACTGCCAGGCGTCTAAGCCAATGCGCGCAGTGAATCCATGCAGGGTCTGGTGATTTCACGCTTTTTTATTTTGATATTTGCTTGTTTTTGGGTGTCATTTTTATTAAAAAATGCATGGATTTTTTTCCGTGCTTTGTGTTTATAGTGTGTGTGAGTTGTATCAGATGTAAAAAATTGGCGAAATGTGATTACCTACCGTATTTCCTCGAAATACCCCCAGGGGGTTTATTTTTTCAGAGTGAACATTTTGAGGGGGGGGGGGGGTATTTCGAGGGGGGGGGGGGCTTATTCGAGGGGGGGTATTTTTACGTCAGAAATTTTCACGAAATTCATAGTAAAGAGTACGCTTTTATGCACACAAAACAGGTAATCAACGTGTCCAAGTAGGGTATATTGGGACATATCAACGTCTATCGCTACACAAACTACCGTATTGGCTTGTTTTGAGTGCCATGCTTGAATTGAGTGCCATGCTCGAATACAGTGCCAGGGTAACCACGTTATGAAACAATACAGTACCATGCTTGATTTGAGTGCCCCCCCCCACCTAAGTAATAGAAGCAAACATGATGTGGGAAACGCAACATGTTTAAAATTGTTACTGCATGCGAGTGGCTTCTGTTCTGTCGCGTCTGTTGTTCAATATGTCTAATAGTTCTTGTATCTTATTGCCGCAGCTGTTGCATCTACATCATAATTGCGCAGTTGGAATCGATATATGTACCAAAATATGTATATCGATATCTATAATGGATGTGAATTGTCTTACGAAAGTATACAGTACCATGCTCTAATTGAGTGCCATGCTTGAATTGAGTGCCACTGTAAGGACGTTGTGAAAAAATACAGTGCCCGGGGTTCAAAACAAGCCAATACGGTAGTACATTTGTAGCTGCGATGCAGACTGCGACCAATATATACATAATGTACACTGCATACATCATGAACATAATTCCAGACGGGGGTATTTCGAGGGGGGGTTTATTTTTTTCCCAGCCCAAAAACACCTGGGGGTATTTCGAGGGGGGATTACATCAAGGGAGGGGGTAAATCGAGGAAATACGGTATTTTGTTAGTGTTCAGACTATATATTTATAAATAGATTTTAATTGTTGAGTATCGACCATCTTTGATATTGAATATAGAAAATTGCGTTTCAGAATATCAACATTGAAATATCGAATATTGAGCTTTTTAAATCAAATCGAAAACTGATACTGTTACATACATAAAAATATCAAATTGAAAATTGGAGTGAATGGAATGAGAGCATTTTTCAGCATCTCTA
Source organism: Sphaerolaimus hirsutus (assembly GCA_964036195.1). NCBI lineage: Eukaryota > Metazoa > Nematoda > Chromadorea > Monhysterida > Sphaerolaimidae > Sphaerolaimus > Sphaerolaimus hirsutus. The sequence continues at coordinate 4,395,470 of OZ038451.1, read as the reverse complement.
TGCCATTCATTTACGGGCGTTTGGCTGGTTTATGATAACTGCTTTTGTAAAAATATAAATTTGATGACAAAAACAATTTATTTGTGGAAAAAAACTACCTAGTTCCGTTCGCAACACAGCTGAGCCCATAAAATTAATTTTCAGTAACCGAATCAGTAGATGGAAGTTATTCATAAATTCAAAATTTTCTGTATTTTTTTATTTTTTGAGTTTATGATCAGATTGATCCCGTGAAGACGTTGATTGCACTTTACCTTGTTTTCGATGGAGTTGAAAATATTTCTTTAAAAAAAGAAGAACATTTTTTTTCATTCGTTCTCGATGTTTTCAATAACTCGTACAATGCGTTCACGTAGTGTCAGTACCAGAGTTGCAAAAAAGTATTTACGTTTACCGGAAATACCCGGTTATTTTGTATTTATACTTAAGTTCACGTTCACGTTTTCATAAAATACCGTTACGTTTTGTTACGTTTTCCTGGCCGAAATACCCGGGTACCAGAGAAAACGTAAAAAACGTTGGGAGATCAAAAAAGTTTCAGCAAAATGCAACTTCCACCATAAATTTTTAACAACTTGAAAAATTTTGAGCGCAAGCGCGCACTTTTTCTCCACAGAAGCCGTATTTTCAAAATAGGTAGGTATATTCAATATACAAATTATTCTATAGTTCGACCGCACCTGCAGTGCAGAGTATTGTGTATTACTTCCCAAATTAGAATTGTGCCAAATGCTTTATAAAAAAGTCAGCGGGCGCTGTTATTTCGTGGCTTCGTTGATTGATTTTGTACTATTTTAAGATCAAATGTTGAAAAAACTCTATGAATCGTTATAATATCAACTGTTTGTGGCATAACACTTGGGAAAACGTTGACAGAACGTGAAAAATTGACTGAAAAACTGGCGAAAAAAAGGGCAGCTTCCAACAGACGGTGTCTCCATAATAGAAAGTTGGTGTAAAATGGAAGGGCACCCTTCTATTAGATGAAATATGGTAATAATTTATACGTTTACGTTTTATTATACGTTTTCCCTGTATTTTAAAAATACCTTACGTTTTAGTATTTATACTTTCATTTTGGAAAAGGTATTTACGTTTACGTTTACGTTTTCCAAAAATACCAGTATTTGACCAACTCTGGTCAGTACATTGTTTTTATAAATGTGCATTTTAACATGCTAATTGTTACTGGAGCAACCATCCAGCGATTGTATTTAAGTCAATATTTAGAATGTTGATAAACTGTGACAACTTGCATGTGCAGATTAATATCAATAAAATGATCTCTCATACTTCCCCTGAATTCAAATTAAAAATAAACTGATAACTAGTGATGTAAAGGCACCGGGGCACCGGTGCCCCGGTGCTGGGCACCGAAGGGCACCCGCACCGGTGCTGGTGCGGTGCCATTGCAATCTTCAGGGGTGCCCTGCCGGTGCCGGTGCCATTTTTTCAGAATAGCACCGGTGCCGGTGCGGTGCGGTGCCATTTTTTTACCGGTGCCAAAGGTGCTAGCACCAGGGCCAAAGTAAAAGGCACCGGGAAAGGCACCGGCGAAGGCTTCATGTGCTGTGCAATTTTGTCCATAGAGAATATGTGCTTATTCAAATTTCAAAAAAACAGCGATATATTTACCCAACCGTTTTTTGGCTTATTTTGTGAACATCCCATCAAATAAATATAACTACTGTGAGATCCATTAAACCAGATACGTGATCTGATGAGCGAATATAAAATTTTGGTGAATTTTAAATCATTTATATTTTATATTTGTTTTACTTTTTTGTTCAAAATTTGTTGTCAGTTTATGACAGAGATAGTTCCGTTCTCTGTACAGCAACGACTCCGATCAGTAGACAATGGCGCTGCACACACTAGTTTACTAACGGTAAACTAGGAATTTGGTAAACTCATTTTTCAGCTTCTGAGCGCATCTGAGTTTACCGAAATGAGCTGTTCGTCAACTACAGTTGACGGAGATTAAAAATAACCCGTTCCGGTAAACTCAGATGCGCGCAGAAGCTAAAAAATGAGTTTACCAAATTCTTACTTTTCCGTTAGTAAACTAGTGTGTGCAGCGGCAATAGTGTATTAAATATTTTATCTTTCATTTGTAATCACTGTAATTGCTTCATAAAAGTGATCGTCACATCATTCTGATCATTCAAAATCGGTGGAAAATTCATGGAAATATGCACTTCCGTAGGTGTCTCCACTGAGAAACTGCCCGATATTTACTTCGGAAATTCCAGCCCGGTGCGGTGCCTTTCGGTGCTAGCACCGGCAACCCGCCGGTGCCCTTCGGGTCCGGTGCCATTTTTTCCGAATGGCACCGGTGCCGGTGCGGTGCGGTGCCATTTTCTGGCTGGTGCCCCAGGGTGCCAGGTGCCCTTTTCATGCGTTGGCAAAGGTGCCGGTGCGGTGCGGTGCCATTTTTCCCGGTGCCTTTAACATCACTACGATAACCCTTCGCCGAGAGTGTTACCATTTTCCAATGAATGAAGTTACCGCATTTCCTATACCCCCTCTATACCGTATACCCCCTCGAAATACCCTACCCCCCTCAAAATAGACACTATGAATTTATAAACACCCCCCCTCGAAATACCCCCCCAAATACCCCCCCCCCCAATATAGTGTACAGAGAACGTAAACGACAAAAACTACGGCTTCTGATCCGGGAAACATAAATAGAACACACATTAAAAACAATGACAGTGTTGCATTGCAGGGGTTTTGTAGATTTAGACCCCCGCGGGGGTTCATATAGATAGTAAATCGCTCCTCCAGAGGGATAGATAGCTGAAAAATTTTCCGGGAGGGGGTTGGGGGGGCTGGGGAGGGGGTTTGGGGGGGAGGTTCGCGGGGGTTCAATATATAGGGTTTTCCGAGGTATAGAAGGAAGAAAAGGGGGAAAAATCGCTAAAAGTATGTACAAATGGCTGAAAAAAAGTAAATATATAAGCACATAAATAGCCAAAATAGGCGATAATGAACAGAACTAGCGATTTTGGAGGTGAAAAACTTTTTAAAAAGTATGAAAATTAGCGATTTTGAGCGAAAATTGGTCGAAAATCTTCAAAAATCGCTCCAGATACATAGATAGCTGGACTATTTGGGGGGGGGGGGGGTTAGGGGATAGTAGCCAAAATTTTTGCCTCCGGAACAGATAGATAGCAGAGCGGGCCTCCGGGAATAGATGGCGGATTTGTGGGGGAGGGGGGGGGGGGTAACCCCCCCCCCCCCAACCTCCCCTACTAAACCCCTGCTGTGTTGTGTTAGAACAGGGTTTATACCATCTACGTACATATATAAGTCTATAGAGTCTTATTCATGGCGGTTTTTGTTGCATTTTTCGACGCCTGTCTGTGTACGTTACAGAAAACAATTTAGTACTGGAATTTCTTGGAACAAAAAATTTCTGGCGAAGTAATAAACCCCCCTCCCCTCGAAATACCCCCTCGTTTAACCCCCCTCAAAAATCTCACTCTGAAAAAATGGGGGTATTTCGAGGAAATACGGTATACCATAGATTGCACACAAAATTCACCTATCACTAATTGGGTAAGCAATATAATATGGTGACAAATTTGTAAAAATGGTTCTCTATTCGGACTGGATATGGTAACCTCACAGTGAAGTGTGCGGTCATCAAACAACAACAAACAGGTCATGTCAAGTTTTACTTTTTTTTGTAAATATGGTACATTTTTACGTGCAGCGCGAAACACTTAGGTATCTTTTTGAGTTACTTTTCTTTTTGAGTCTATTTATGATCTGCTTCTGTTGGATCAATCCTTTGTGAAGTAAAGGGAGTATTAACTTTTATTTTAAATAGCGAAAAATCATGAGCTCGCCAATCAGACTAATGGCTGTAAACTGATTGGTAATGGATTGGTCTGTCTCAGAAGTCATGCACACTTTGCTCTTTTTCATTCGTCTATTTCAGTTCAATATCGGAGGTTAATAGAAATTGGAGAGTGGGCATTACTTTCAAAACATCCTTTAAGTGCAGCTTAACTGAAGGATCTACAACTAGGACATGAGGATTTAGCAGATCAATTTTATGCTGACCGGCACTTTGTTCAACTGTGTGAGTTGACTTTGCAAGTTGACAAGTGACAAGAAATTTGGTAAGTGGTAAGTGGAGAGACAGATGAAAAGTGAACTTTTTAGAGACAGGGTAATATGTAGGTAAATATTGATATGTATTTAATGTGAATGAAAATGCTTATCTCTCACAAGTGTTTTTGTACTTACTCAAGTCGATTTCCCACTTTAATAAATTACTTGTCCACTATCGGAATTTCCATCAGGAGGTTTTTGAGATAAATTTAACATATATTGAAATGCATCCAGGAAATGAAGTGCAATGCTGCAATGATAACATTTAGTAAATCATGACTACTATTTTATTTATTTACAATTGTGAATTACAATTACATTGATTTACACTTTAACATGCATATTGTTGCTAGATTTCTGAAATTGGTAGGTGTATATATGTATAAATAATGTAAAATGTGTATTTTATCTAAAATATATAATTCACAAAATTAACTCCAACATTAACTCGAAAACATCAGTATTCTGCATGTTAATCAAGTGAAACAAAGTCAACTGAATCATTCATGCCCCCAGGAAGTTCCAATTTCCTTTGGTGGTACCCAGCACATAACACCATTAGATGATGTATGAAACATTACATTATATTAGGCATCAGCTCAGATTGCATCAACTTTTTCTGCATGTGTTTGTGTTAGCTTTTAATGACTCTAATGTCACACACTGTAAAAATGCTGCTTGAACATAAATATTTACAAAAATTTAGGTATCCTAGTATTATATATATTTCGTTTTGTTCTGTTCGGTGTCTACATATTTCTATGTATGTATTTTTTGCAATTATTTTTATATTTTTAATAGTTTTGATCAAATAAACTTTCAAAACATCTATTCATCTTCTCCCTTCAAACATACCCCCATCAAATCAAAAATATCCAGTTGAAATTTATTTATTCAAGATTTATTGAAAATTTGTACCGAGTAAATATTCATGCGAACAATACTTTGATTGTACTAGTACCCATCTCTATGCATACTTTTTCATGAATACTGTGTGCTTCAGAGTATTTCAGAAAATTTAAGAGATGCAAACCAAAAAATAAATCTATTCTTGCATTCTTTACATATCTTCACATGTATTTCTGTCTTCACATGTACACACACACTCAAATTGTGGTGACAGTTTTCTGCTGTATACGCTGCGAAAAAATGTATTTGGTTGTTCCTAATATTTCTACTCAATTTCATACCCAGATTCTATAAAATACCCAGAAAAAAACTCGAATTTACTCGGAACCGGTTTACACTGAATGTTACCGTAATCCGAGAACAAAGTGATGTGATTCAACGCTAATTCTAAGTAAAATTTTAAAAATGCTCATGCGTTGATCCGTTCTATCATTATTTAAATTAAATTAACTTAACGCTACGTCATATGGTCCCGATACCATGGTAAACGCGTATAAATACTCGCGTTAGACCGCAAAGTATGCATCCAAAATTACTCATGCGCCGAGTCAAAAACACGCCAGTAGGATACTGATGCATAGACTCTCACAAAAAAAAGCAAAATATTTAAAAGTCAAAAATTTGCGTACAAGTGACATTTTGTTTTTGAAACGTTTTTTCTCTTTTTTGGACACTTTTCTTTGGAACACATTTTAATAAATATGACGTCATGATTAAGTGTTTCCTTCGGAAAAATGCATAGCATGCGCATGCGGTCCGCGTTGGAATACTGTGAGGAACGTTTCCAGAATGCTGCGATAACAGCTCAGACGTAAAATTCCAGCGTAAAATTCCATCGCAAAATTGATTAACATGAAAGTGGATGATGATTCAGGTCTGCAATTTTTCATGGACAATATGTTTATCAATACCTTCATTGTGACCCATGGTCATCGTCCACGGTCACTTCTATTTGATTCTGAAAATTCAAAAATTTCGATTTTACACTGCAATTTTACGCCAGCTGAAGAAAAATCAGTCGATAAATTAGCTACGCCAGGTGATTGCATGCAATGACATAGCGTAGAATTGATAATTCGTCGACTGGCGTAAAATTGCAGTGTAAAATCGAAATTTTTGAATTTGTGGAATCAAATAGAAGTGACCGTGGACGACGACCCTTTGGTCACAATGAAGGTATTGATAAACATATTGTCCATGAAAAATTGCAGACCTGTGCGTATCATCATCCACTTTCATGTAATCAATTTTGCGATGGAATTTTATGCTGGAATTTTACGTCCGAGCTGTAATCGCTCCAGAACAATGGCTTACCGTATTTCCTCGAAATACCCCCAGGGTAGGGTATCAAATTTCCGTTTCCGTTTTCCGTTTCCGCCTTTCCGCAGGAAAATTTTTTACCCTTCCGTTTTCCGTTTTCCAGCAGCTGAAATTTTTTTACCTTTTTTTTCTTCCGTTTTCCGGCACCTGTATCGTATTTCTCCGTTTATAGCACCCCCCGTGCATAACACCCGGGTGTTATATAGTTTTATAGCACCCCAGGGGTGCTATGCTAGGTTTCAAAAAACGACTCGAATTTAATGGTTTGAATACTGTGTCTGGCGCCACTCATTGTAATTCCGGCACGCACGCGCATTTTTTCCATTGAATTAGCTGCACGCTGGGAACAAAAAAATATGTAGGGATGTTTGTATTTAGAAAATGAAATAACACTGGAATTTTTATGCTCTGATTTTTCTGTTTTGTTTGATTCAATGTTGATTCCATGTATAGCACCCCATTGACCTAACACCCGGGTGTTATACAAGTTTTAAGAAAGTTCGCTGAAAAGTGCTCCGATCTTGTATAACCCCCGGGTGTTATAAACGGAGAAATATGGTAAATCTTTTACCTATCCGTTTTCCATTTTCCGGCAGCTGAAAATTTGTTACCTTTCCGTTTCCATTTTTCCGGCCCATTTTTCCGTTTTCTGGCTGAAAAATTTTTACCTTTCCGTTTCCATTTTCCAGGCCATTTTTCCATTTTCTGGCTTAATTTTCAGTTTTCTGGCTTTTTTCCATTATTTTTCCAATCTGTATTTATGATTTTCCACTATGGTGTTTTTTTCTACCAGGTTCTTGTGTCATTCATAATTTTTATCTGTATCCAAATCTGCACGAATGTGCTCACAAAGACATGAAGAGAGAGACATGCTCAGAAAACTCGGAGTCAAGATGTTTGCTGCTGATGGCTCGATTCTGCTTGGAAATCCCAACTACCTGGCCAGTTTGCGCAACATCACCACACAAACTGATTTGGCTGATTTGTCAACCTGCAACATCAAGTTACGACCACCAGCCTATCGATTTGGGAAGACTGCTGATTCTGCAGATGTTGCTGAATGGTCAAGCCCTCATGCAACACATCAAGGAAAGTGCAGCAGAAGTCCAAGTTGATGGATGTTGGATAAAAGACCTGCTGTCAATGCAAGATGTGAAATTTGTTCATTTGATTGAGGAAACTCTTTTGTGTATACGCTTTTCTGTTTTCCCATGCAAACATTGTTCAATTGGTTTTTGTAACTTCAGATACATGAAACTTGTAAACTCTGTTGTATCTCTTACCTTTTTATGATTATCCGAGGTCATATAATCTGGTTACCCCCCGAGGAGTTGAGTAGTAGTGTAGATGGGGTTATTACCACACCCGCGATTGTTATGTTTCAAGTGCACACCACCTGTTACCTTTTGTGATGCATGTTCAGTTCAGCACTGTGCAATAAACTTGCTCTCCCAACTGTGTCTTGGGGTTGTCGGCCCCCGTGTTGACCCACGTCTACTCCTACTTTATTGTTGTCGTAGTGTATTTTTGCTATCTTTTGATGATTTTTTGTTGGTTCAGTGAAGCTTGAACTACAAGTGAAGTTATTGGCATAGTTGCAGAATCTACAGCTACCACAATCAAAGCCAAACAGGCAAACCTGCATGCAAATTTGTCCATTTCCGTGCAAATTTCACTTCATTTTTTCCAATTCCGTGAAAATGTTGCTTTCCGTTTTCCGTTTTCCGGCATTTCATTTTTCTGTTTTCCGTTTTCCGGCTGATAAATTTTTTTTACCTTTCCGTTTTCCGTTTTCCGCTGAGTGAAATTTTTTTACCTTTCCGTTTTCCGTTTTCCGGCAGAATTTTTTTTTACCTTTCCGTTTTCTGTTTTCCGTAAAGTGAAAATTTTTTACCTTTCCGTTTTCCGTTTTCCGTAAAAAAATTTTTTGACACCCTACCCCAGGGGGTTTATTTTTTCAGAGTACAAATTTTGAGGGGGGGGGGGTTCGAGGAGGGGGCTTACTTGAGGGGGGTTATTATTTCGCCAGAAATTTTCGTAAATGTCATAGTAAAGAATGGGCTTTTACATACCCAAAACTGGTAATAAACGTCACCAAACGGGACTTATCAGAACATAGAGTAGTTTGTATAGCTATCTACGTTTGTATGTATAGCTGCGATGAGATTTGACCCTAATAAATACATCATGTAAATCATTCAAGACGCGGGTATTTCGAGGGGGGTAATTTTTTCCTCAGCTCGAAAACACCTGGCATATTTCAAGGGGGGAGGCGGGGGGTTGATTCAAGGAGGGGCTATTTTGAGGAAATACGGTATTTTTCAGATGATACTTGGCAAATTTCAGTCAAAGTTTGCAGTCCCAATCCGGACTTTACCTCCCGTATTACATCGAATTATAACCCCTCGAATTAAACCCCCCTCCCTCAAAATGGGCTGGGGAAATCGTACCCCCCTCGAAATACCCCCCCCCCCCCCCTTCGGAATGATGTACGTCATGTATTGTGATGTAAAAGCGCCATGGCGCTGGCGCTTGGCGCTAGCGCCAAAGCTAAAACCGCCATGGCGCTTTTGGCGCTTGGCGCCTTTTTGCTGTGGCGCCATTGGCGCTTGGCGCTGTACTACCGAAAAGCGCCATGGCGCTTTTGGCGCTTAGCGCTATGATGTTGTGGCGCCATTGGCGCTTGGCGCTAGTGTTTTATAAAGCGCCAAAAAAGCGCCAAGTAGTACAAAAAATAATCATTTTTCTTATGTAAAAAGACCTTGCCTGCATGAGTTGCATAAGTAAATGTGTTACTGTAAGTGTGTTACAGGAAGGACAAACCCTCTACTTGCTTATTTTGTAAACCATGTCCATGCAATTGCAAGGATATGCAAAACTTTTACCAAAAAATGGGCCTACACGCACTAGTTTTCAACGACATTCTATGTCAACTGGTTTTCATCCCAATTCAAGGCTTGATGACGAGCCAACTTACAGCGTTCAAATGCATAGTGTTGCATTATATTGCAAATGAAGTTGTATTGTTGCTGTGGTATGAAGTACCGGCATGAAGTATTTCCTCGAAATACACCCAGGGGGTTTATTTTTTCAGGGTGTATATTTTGAGGGGAGTTTCGAGGGGGGCTTATTCGGGGGGAATTTTTATGAAGGGTTAAAGAAAAGTAAAGTGTTTTTGTACCCAAAAAATGTATCATGTTCATTGGATACATGATCTACCTTATTCCAGACCGGGTGTATTTCAAGGGGGGTAATTGAAGGTGGGTTTTACGAGGAAATATGGTATACGTGTATGCACTAGATAGTGTTACTTGTCAGCAAGCTTTGAATTGGGATGGGAACCAGTTGACAAACAAATAGATAGCACTGCATTTGCATCTCTGCACTTGATGCAGCTAAATTTTTTGGCGCTGGCGCTTTTGACGCTTGGCGCTATTTTGCTGTGGCGCCGTTGGCGCTTGGATATGGCGCATATTGCGCTTGGCGCCAAAAGTCTGGCACTTTTTTCATCACGAGTCGTGTATGCAATGTACATGATGTATGTAACTGCTAAATTGCATTGCAGCTTCACATAGACTAGTTGGTGTAGCTATCTACGTTTTTATGTCCAAATATACCGTATATCCTTGAATAAGACCCCAGGGGCGTTATTATTTCGTCAGAGGTTTTGGAGGGGGGAGTTATTCAAGGGGGGGTACTATTCAAGGGGGGGAGTTATTTTTTCCTCAGAACTTCCAGGAAAACTTTCACTTTATTCATTGTTTGTATGCATTCCGTCAACACATCTTATGCAGAAAATGACCAGTTCAACAAGAACAAAAACAACGTATCCATCCTAAAATTCGTGTTCATCGGCATCTGAATCATTCAAATACACATTGTCGTTTTACCCAGAGGGGGGACTTATTCAAGAGGGGGGAGTTATTCAAGGGGGGGGCGTTATATTTTCCTCACCTGGCCAACAGGGGGGTGTTATTCAAGGGGGGGTATTATTCAAGGGGGAGGTCTTATTCAAGGATATACGGTATCCCGTTTGGACACATTTATTACCTGTTTTGGGTACGCAAATGCTTACTTCTTACTACGATCCTTACGAAAATTTCTGACGAAATAATAATAAAAAACCTCGAATAACCCCCCCTGGAATTAACCCCCCTCAAATTTTGCTGGCGAAATAATAAACCCCCATGGAGGTATTTCGAGGTAATACGGTACTTGCGTCCAAATTCAAGACGTGGCCAATTAGCTACCTATGCATTTCATTTGAGTTTGCACGTGCGACGCTCATTAAGTCTATTTTCTCGCAATTATCGTGATTTTCAGCTAGCGTGATATGTAGAATATAAATATACCTTGGACGGCTTTCTGTGCTTCAATAATCACAACGATTCATTCGATGAGTTGCAAATCTGGGTTGATCTGATGTAGTGATGTAAAAAATGCCATGGCACAGGCGCCAAAGCAAAAGGCGTTTAACATCACTAATAATCTGATGTCGTTTTTAGTGATGTAAAAAGCGCCAGACGTTTGGCGCCATCGCCAAAAGCGCCATGGCGCTTTCTAGATCTTAGCGCCAAGCGCCAATGGCGCCACAGCAAAATAGCGCCAAAAGCGCCATGGCGCTTTTCTAGTCCACGGCGCCAAGCGCCAATGGCGCCAGAGGATGTTGGCGCCAAGCGCCAGCGCCAAAAAAATTTTGCTTCCCATAAAGCGCAGCCATGCTAATGCAGGGCTGTTTTTGTCATTTTAGACGCAGGATTAGCGATGGAAAAGCAGCGCCGTGGCGCTGGCGCCTGGCGCAAGCGCCAAAGCAAAAAGCGCCATGGCGCTTCTGGCGCTTGGCGCCAGTTTGCTCGTGGTGTTCAGAAATGCGCCATGGCGCTTTTGGCGCCTGGCGCCAAAGTCCCGGCGCTTTTTCCATCACTACGCAGGATATAAGTCTTTTTTTTTCGTTATAGTGTCAGGATTGTTTTATAAACACCTTCCCGGTCACGTCCGGCACCCTATTTTTGATAGTACTTGTGACACCCTATCTCCAGTTCTAGGGCGCGCCAGAAGCTCAAACTTGGGGGAGGTATTGGTGCAACCCCCCCTCTACTTCTCATGAATTTGGGGGGTCGCGGCTACCCCTCTCAGGGTGGGTCGCCCTAAGTGCAAAAATTTTTTTTGGCTTGTTGGTGTCCCACAGCAGGTCCGGCACCCACTGATTTCTGAGCTGTGGTAGCGGTATAAATCTAAAATTTTGGGGATGTGTTACCAACACCACTCCCCTACTATACACTATTCAATCATGTGAGATAAACATGAAAAATTTCTCAAAAATTTGCTTATTCTCCAAAAAAAACACCACTCCCCAATAGATGGATGACAAAAAATTCACTTTTTGGAACATTTTTATTAGACACTTGAAGAGATGGTTTATGATATATTAAAGGGAAGGGTTTGATGTTTCTAAACACCTTCCCGGACAAGTTCACCACCCATTTTTTTATTTCACTTCGAACGCAATATCTCCGTCCATGGGGGTGTTATAAGGCTGAAACTTTGTATATATAAAGTTGTAAGACCCCCTTACTCCCCAACAATGGGGAGAGGTGCAGCGACTCACTACAGAGTGGGTCGCCCTATATGCAACAATTTTGGTGGCGTTTTTGGTGTCCCAAGCAAGTTCACCACCCACTTGATTAGCTACACTTTGAAGGCTATATCTCCAGCTGTGAGGGCGGTAGAAAGCTGAAATTTGGGGGATGTCTTGCCAACAACCCCCCTCACAATACACCAGTGGGGCGGCTGCCGACGACCCACTAAAGCATGGGTCACTGCATATAAAGCTGATAATTTTTTTAAGAACAGCTCAAGTGTCAGAAACAAGTTCGCCACCCAATTGCATTACAAAAAAAATGTTGTGAGAACATACCTGATATAAAATTGAATCAAATTTGAACCCTAGTTCTGCTCATAAAATTTTTTTCAGTAGGGCACCCACCCTGTCCCATAAACAGCAGACTGAAAATTTCACTTTAAACCAATTTTTTGTATCACACTTAAAAAGTTGGTTTACAAAGTTCACTAGAGGAGGGTCTAAGGTTCAAAGTTATGTAAACAACATAACGTCTAAAATGCTTCCATAAGGAAATTTATTTGGGGTGAATGAAAAAGTGAAAATTGTGTCAAATTTTGTTCCTGAAATGACATCATTTTGACATCATAGAATTCACCCCAAGTAAATTTCCTTATGGAGTTATTTTAGCGGTTATGTTGTTTACATAACTTTGAACCTTAGACCATTCTCTAGTGAACTTTGTAAACCAACTTTGTAAGTGTGAAACAAAAAAATGGTTTAAAGTGAAATTTGCATTCTACCGTTTATGGGACAGGGAGGGTGCCCCACTGAAAAAAAAATTTTTAGCTGAAATAGTGTTCCAACCCGATTCAGTTTTATATAAGGTATGTTGTTGCAACATTTTTTCAATGCAGCTGGGTGATAAACTTGTTTTGGGACACTTGGGCTGTTTTTAGAAAATGGTCAACTTTATATGCAGTGACCCATGCTTTAGTGGGTCGTTGGCAGCCGCCCCACTGGTGTATTCTGAGGGGGGTTGTTGGCAAGACATCCCCCAAATTTCAGCTTTATACCGCCATCACAGCTGGAGATATGGCTCTCGTAGTGTAGCCAATCAAGTGGGTGGTGAACTTGTTTGGGACACCAAAAACGCCAAAAAAATTGTTGCATATAGGGCGACCCACCCTGTAGTGAGTCGCCGCACCTCCCCCATTGTTGGGGAGTAGAGGGGTCTTACAACTTTATATATACAAAGTTACAGCTTTATAACACCCCCATGGACGGAGATATTGCATTCGAAGTGAAAAAAAAATGGGTGGTGAACTTGTCCGGGAAGGTGTTTAGTTATGTAAAGAACCATACCTCTAAAATGCATACATTGCAAAATTTACTTGGGGGGAATTTCAAAGTGTAAATTTTGCAACTTTTTGTTCGTGCAATGATGTCATTATGATGTCACAAAATTTGCCCTAAGTAAATTTTGCAATGCAGGCATTTTAGAGGTATGGTTCTTTACATAACATTAAACATCAAACCCTTCCCTTTAAAGTATTGTAGACCATCTCTTCAAGTGTCTAATAAAAAAGTTCTAAAAAGTGAATTTTTGGGGTCAAAAGTCATCCATCTATTTGGGAGTGGTGGGTTTTTTTTGAGAATAAGCAAATTTTTGAGAAATTTTTCATGTTAATCTCACATTATTGAAGTTTATTGTTGTGTTGGTAACACATCCCGAAAATTTTAGATTTATACCGCTCCCACAGCTCATAAATCACAAAAACAAGTGGGACACAAAAAAGCCAAAAAAAAAATTTTCACTTACGGGGACCCACCCTGAGAGGAGTCGCCGCGACCCCCCCATTTCATGCGAGGTAGAGGGGGGTTGCGCCAATATCTTCCCCAAGTTTCAGCCTCTGGGGCACCCTAGAACTGGGGATAGGATGAAAGAAGTAAAATTAAAAAATGGGTGTCGGACGTGACCGGGAAGGTGTTTAGTTAGGACTTTGGAGTTTGGGTCTATGTTGGCAAACCATCTAAAAAAAGTGTTCATATTTTTGGATATTGTATATTTGAGTTGAACGTGTCTATGTCCGCATTTTTGTGTGCCTGACCTCCATTGGCTGGTGCTGACGCTCCCCTCCGATTTGGTGGGATACATTCATCTTCTGTGTGTACTACACAGGTCTATAGTCGGATTGGCTCTACACACACCAGGTGATAATGACACCCAATGTAAACCAATAGTTCCTATCCCAATTCCAAGCTTGCTCATGAGTAACACTAACCATTCTTGTAAACATCCTTGATAACATCCATCCGTGCATTGCACATATAATACAACTATTTGCATGAACGTTGTTCGTCGGCTCGTCAGCAAGCTTTGAAGTAGGTTGGCAACTATTTGCCATTGGGTGTCATTGAAAACAAGTGTGTGGAGGGCCGTTATATGGGGCAAATGTTGAATATCCTTGTAATTCCATTGACATGTTTGACAAAATAAGCAAGAAGAGGGATTGTTTTTCCTGGAATACACTTCCAGTAGCACTTTTGCTTATTCAAATTTTACACACAAGCTCTTTTTGTAGAAAATAATGAAATAATTGTTGAACTGCTTGGCGCTTTTTTGGCGCTTTTTAAAACGCTAGCGCCAAGCGCTAATGGCGCCACGGCATCATAGCGCCAAGCGTTAAAAGCGCCATGGCGCTTTTCCGTAGCACAGCGCCAAGCGCCAATGGCGCCACAGGAAACAGGCGCCAAGCGCCAAAAGCGCCATGGCGCTTTTACATCACTAGTCGTTTTTATTGTATTTTCGGATGTTGTAAACATGTACCTACCAACATTGATAGTTTTATAAAGGTACAAACATTCCGAATGAGTTGATAAACATTTATAATGGATTTACTTCCGCGTCGCTGCATATTTACCATATTAGCTCCAATTACAGTTATACCTGCAATTTATTTCGTCACTTTTCAGCACCTACAAATAGAGGGTAAATACCTCTTATTAGAGGGATGCACGCTATTTTCTCGTAAATTTCGCAAACATCCAACCAACAGTGAATAAGAGCGCAATGCTATTTATCAAACCAGAGTTGTTAAAAGTACTGAACGTTTTTCGAAGTATGCGTAAACGTAAAGTATTTATTTTTTACTCACACCCTGAGTACAGAAAACGTAAAGTAATTTTTTTACTCTTACTTATAAGTAAACATGAGTAAAATACTTTTCCGCCCAGAAAACGTAAAAATTAGTGTTTTTGAGGAATTTTGCCCAAATTTTCACTCAAAATCATTAATGTTCATAACTTTTTAAATATTTTAACCTTCAAAATCACTAGATCATGTGTTATTTGCCATTTTATGCTATTAAAAAAGTCCCCTGTAGACTAATACCGTATTTCCTCTAATATAAGGTATACCTTATATTGTTTTCGTCAGATTTTTAGAGCCAAAAGTTATACCTTAGTTATACCTTGGTTGTGTACCCCCCCCCCCCCCGACGAAACCGCACAGCTATCTATCTATGATTATGATCCCCAGAAAACACTCCCACAATCGCCCAGCTACGTAGCTACCTGGAGCGATTTTTCCGAGATTTTGTCTAAATGTTTGCTCAAAATCGCCAATTTTCATACTTTTTTATATTTTACCCAAATACATACATATATATCCAAAGACAAATCTGTGAATGTTGAATGAAAGATTTCACAAAAGTACATTTCACCATTCTTTCTGGGAGAACTATGGTAAATTAGTATTTACCTATCAATAAATACCTATCACAAACACGGTCATCGCTTCCCCTCGCCGCGATGAATTCAATTCGCATAAAATTAACCATGCGGAAACAAAAATCGTCCTCCTATTTCAAATTACCTAAATAACTACCTATAGTGTATATTTTTAAAGTCAAGTATTTCTAGATCAACATTGGTCATGATGAGTAATCATTAATACAATATGCAAATTGCTTAAATCCTGCTTGTGATTCTGCAACTTCGCAACTGCGAGTCCAATGGGTAGCGATGGGAAAAGCATTGGGATACCGTATTTGCTTGAATAATTCCTCCTTGAACAACCCCCCTGAAAAATCCCCCCCCGCTTGAATAATCCCCCTGCAGGATGAGTGAGGAGAAAATTCCGCCCTTAAGACGTATAATCAATGTGTTATGCCCTTGTTTGAACAAAAATTGCATGTGATTGTTTTCATAAAACATATTTTGTAGATTGAGTTGATAGAAACATGCTTGACAATTTTGACGAAATGGTAATTCACACTTGAATAATTCCCCCTCAAATAGATCCGCCTGCAAAAACTCTGATGAAAAATTAATTCCCCAGGGGAATTATTCAAGCAAATACGGTATATGGCTGTGTTGCATGTGCTGCTAAAGTGTTGGCGCTTTTTACATCACTAATTGGCACCGTTGTCATTCCTTACAAACATTGCTAAAGTTGCATTTGTTGACTACAGTGAATTTTGCTGGCCCTGTAAATACTACATCAAATTTATCTAGCTACAAAATGGGGAAAAAATTTATGTGGGGTTTTAGTTGGAGCAAGTCACTATAAAGGCCAAAGTAGTAGATACATATAGGTGATGTCCAATACCAAGGCCCTTCAGTTTAGCTACAAAGAATACCTGTTTAATTGATACAATAACTGGGAATGGAATGAATAAATTTAAGGCAGAGATTGGGAAATGATTGTCACAGCACACTGAATTTGTTATAAAAAGCAATGTAAATGTGAGGCTCAATATCTCAAATAATATAAAAACATCTGTCAACAGTCGATAGAAAAGTGAGTGAGTGTTGTAAATAGTAGAACAAAAATAATGAATCCCTACCTGAACCAATTTTGAAGAAAATAATTTAGTTTTACAGCTGTTCATTGCTAAAGTTTGCTCTAGTTGACAATTATCATGGTTCTAGCAGCTATCTTACTAGCTGGTTTGCTGGTGAAATATAAAATGGCCATGAAGTTTCATAATGTATATTGTTTATTTTATTTACATGGCTATAGCACCTTGATATGATAATCTTTTTCAATTGTGTACCTAGTGAGAAATCAACAACAGTTTTCACCGTTATTGGTATATCTACGTGTGCTAGTTCTACTCAATAAGTGATAACTATGCACGTGCAGAATGACACATCATTTGAACATTTTTGTCAACTAAATCAATATGCACAAATGTAAATTGCACAACTGTAAATATTAGTATGCAAACACCAGGCATTTGTTCAACTGATTTCAGCGAGCTTTGAGCACGACAAATCCAGTTCCACCCACATATATATTCAACTTTGTGGTCATTTTCTAAAAATTTATTACGCCTGGTTGTTACTAGGGTGTCAAATTTCCGTTTTCTGTTTTCCATTTCAGTTATCCGCAGGCAATTTTTTCCGTTTTCCGTTCTGTTTTCCGGCAACTTTTTTTCCGTTTCCGTTTTTCTGGCTCATTTTCCATTTTCCGGCTAAATTTTCAGTTTTTCCGCATTTTTTTCTGTTTTCTGCCTCAATTTTCCATTTTTTCCGCCTCATTTTACCTTTTTCTGGCTCAACTTTCTGTTTTCTGATCAGCCAAACTGGTAAAAATTCATGCAAATTGTCAATGATGTAAAAAAATTTATGTTTCCAGCAAAATTACTGCAAATTTTTTTCCTCTTCCAGCAAAATTTCAGCAAATTTTATCCATTTTCTGGCAAAATTTCAGCAAGTTTTTCCATTTCTGTGCAAATTTGATTTTTCCGGTTCCGTTTTTTCAGCCTTTTTTTCCGTTTTCCGGCCGCTGAAATTTTTTTCCGTTTCCGTTTCCGTTTTCTGCCAAGTGCAATTTTTTCCGTTTTCCATTCCGTTTTCTGGCAGCTGAATTTTTTTTTTCCGTTTCCGTTTCCGTTTTCCGTAAAAAAATTTTTTGACACCCTAGAGACAAGTTGTGGTTAGGTTCTATTTACAAAAATGCTATGTAGGGACTTTTTACGCAGGTTGCTACAGTTGCACAAAACCAACGATGTTTCCGAGATGTATATTTCGGCACATATTATTCAGCATCCAACCATTCAGCCTATTATTGGCAGCACGCCACAGGTATGGGAAGAAGAGTGTTGCAGCCTGCCATACCCCTCTAACCATTGTGTGCTCTGCCATTCATACAGAGTCATCTACAGCCAGTCCCCATGGAGATCGACCACGTGGTTGGCAGCAATGTATCGCAGGCCGCAGCTACCGTGTATCTACCGCTGTTTGACCATCATATCAGTCGATATGCAGTCGCTGAACTGACCTGCGGGCTGGGTGATTTTACGCTAACTATCAGTTTTCTGACTAGTAAGTAGGTAGCCAGCAATTCACAGGTTTAATTCCCCTTTTTGTTGACATTTATCCTATCACTTTTGGCCCTCACATTCCTAAAAGTGTGTGGCCGGGAAGGTTTCCGGCCTTTGACCATCACTTATAGAACAGATGGGCGTGTGAGTTGCTGGCAATTTATACATATTTTTATAGTTAGTCTAGGTTCATAAAATGCTTGATGCCATATTGTAACATGTCGTTGATCATTTTCCGATGCTGCGCACATGTTCTGTACATAAGCCAATCACCTTGCTGGCTACATTGGGATACACATTTTCTATTTGATATTTCAGTACGCTTGAAATCTAAGCCGGGACATAGATAGAGCAGATGATTAACTGTGCACGGAATTTTAACGTGGTCTGTACTACATAAAGTACATATTTTCCTACCTCTACGACCATATTGTCTAATTGAGTTGTGCCTTGCAGCCAACCACGTTAATTGGTTATAATGTAAGTGAAGTGGGTGGGCCTGCTGGCCTATATCAGATCTAATTGTTGCAACATTTTGAGTTTTCATCTTCAAAACCGATATTTGTTGTCTATTTTGGTTAGTTGCCAATTTTATGTTAGTTTTTGTTAGTATTGGAGCATGGATCAATGGTATGTTAATTTCTTCTACACAGTGCTTGTATCTATTACTGATCGTGGAGTGGTGCATAAGCCGTGTACTGCTACATAATGACCTATCTATTGAGAGCGCTCTTTTAACTAGCCGGCTATCATCTAGCTTGTTGACATAATTTGTAAAAGTAATTGTCATTTGGTGGTACTTGTCTGATGGTAGCTCTCCTCCAAGATCTATTAATAGGCTTGCAGTGCTTGTTGAGTTAGGAAGGTGGACAGCTCTTTTCATGGTCTGCATATAGATCTTGTCCATCTTTTTGAGGTTATCTTTATCAGCCCCAGTGACTTCTAATCCATACATACTAGCTGGTTCTATGTAGGATTTATAAGTCATTTTTGCATACAACATTGGTTTAGTTGTGTTATTTGACGAAAGTATAGCTAGTGAGCTATGTTTTAGCATTTTGGTAACACAATTTTTTATGTGTGTTTTGAAGGGATCTTTATTATCACAGATTGTTACTCCTAGATATTTTATTTCATTGCATTCAGCTATTTTCCCTATTTCCTTATTCTTGTCATATCCAAGTGGCCAGGACCTTCCTAGTTGTTTCTTGCCCCACCGGAGTATGTGTGATTTATTTTGATTGATAGTAATGTTCCACTTCCAAGACCAATTGGTGAACCTTATCATCAAGTCTTGAAGTTCAGATGCTGTGTTTGCCATAAGTACAATGTCATCAGCGAAAAATAGAGCTGGCAGTTTCAGCTGTCCCTTCCCTAGCTTAGCCCCTTGTCCTGTAGACATCAATTCAGTGGCAAGGTCATGCATGTACAGTGCGTAGAGAGTTGGACTTAGGGCACACCCCTGGGCTACTCCTATGGGGTAGCCCAGGTCATCACTCATGTAATCCCCATAAGTCATGTTGACTTTTATATTTGTATAGGCTTGTGAGATAGCTGTCACCATTTTAGTCGGTATGCCTATGTCCAAAAGTTTTTTCCATAATTTGTCACGGTTCACCCTATCAAAAGCTTTAACAGCATCCACAAAGCAGGTAAAGAAGTCGTTCCCATTTGCTGTTGCATAGTTATAACATGTGTTGAGAACAAGCACATTGTCACAGGTACGTCTGTTTGGGCGGAATCCTCCTTGTAGCTCAGTAAAGATGTCTTCATCTTCTGCCAACTTAATTAATCTATTATTTAACATTATCATGTATACCTTTTTTATGTTGCATGAAATTCCCAGCGTTCTGTAATTGTCCATTTTAGATTTGTCCCCTTTTTTATGTAGTAGGACCATTTTGCAAATTTTGGCTTCTATTGGAATATCAACCCCATTTAACCATTTATTGTACATGTCTAGAAGTGCCGTTTGGAAGGTTAGTGGCAGCATTTTGAGTGTCTCGTGGTGTATTCCTGTTGTCCCAGGGGATTTATTGTTTTGTAGCTGTTTTAAAGCCTTGCTCAGTTCTTCTATTGTAAAATCTTCTATTAGCTCATCTTGAGCATCTTGAGGCAGTGTTTTAGATTCAGGTGGATAATAGGTTGGTGAACCAGGATTAGCAGTCATAATGTTCCCCCAGACTCTGGTCATTTCTGCATTCATTTTCTCATTGTTTTCTAATATATTTCCGTCTTTGTCTGTCATTTCTGTGACTTGCCTTGTACCCTGCCAGTTTTTATTTATGTGCTTGTATACTGTATTTAGTTCCCTTGATTTATTATCATGTATTTTTTCCAGTTCTATGTCCTTGTGTTTCCTATTCAGTTCCTTTTTTTCCCTGTTTAGTTTGTGTTGGTATAGCCTAAGTTCCTTTCTTAGTATTTCAGTTTTACCATTTATTTGTATTTTTCTTCTTACTTTTGCAATATTTCTATGTAATTTTATAATTGAAGCCTTTACTTTTGGGCACTTCTGCATTTTCCCCTCTTGTACATACAGATTTTCATCATTAATTTCATTACATGTTTCATGTATGGTAGAAAGAATTTCATGATAAGATTTAGGTTCTAATCCACTAAGTTTCTGATTCATTGTTAGAAGTTCAGATTTATTTAGTTTTTTTATTTTGGCATGTTCTGTTTTCTTTTGAAGTTTGGGAGTGTTAATGATTTTCACAAAAATAGCATGGTGGTCTGAGGTTAGTGGGCACAGTTTACCAGTGCTGTCTATCCAGCCTGAGAAGTTTTGAAGTTTTCTATTTGTAAAGCATAGGTCAATTGCTGATTTTGCATTGCTTCTTTCATAGGTCCATAATTCATTAAAATCTCTATTTAGTAGGTAGGGACCATATTTAGCCTGCCAATCTCTGATTAGTTTGCCATTTTCATTCGCCATTTCATTATTACCTATAAGCCCTAATTCATCATTGCCTATGTGGCCATTAAAATCCCCCACTATCAAGGAACAGTATCCTTTTTCATCCAAATTTGACATTTTTGCGCCTATTTCAGCTAAAATTTTATCGTTCAATTCTGTCACATTTTTGGATTTTTTTGCCTTAGAGTTGTTTATGAGATAGCACGTTGTAATATTTATTTTGGTTTTGATTGTATGAATAAGGATGCCCAGGATGTTGTTATCATTAACGTAATCAATGTTAGTGAATTTTATAGAACGCTTTATGTACACCGAGATACCACCGGCTTGCGTGTCCGTCTTGAATTTGTGTATCCCTATATAGCCAGGAACGTGGATAGCTTCCGTTAGGCATTTAAAGTGTGTCTCCACAAAACACATTACGTCACACCCGGTATTTAGAATTGTAGCCAGTAATTCAGTTTTTTTCCACCTCAAGTATCTAGCATTTTGGTATAGTATTAGTAAGGGTATAGAGTATAGATACTCATCATTTCCAACGATGTGTTCAAATTCTGTTGCACAATTTATTTTTGTAAACATGAATGTGAACGATAATAGCCATATTGTCATTTTCTGGTTTTCCAGCTGGTTTTTTCTTTGTCCATTCATTCTCCGCAGTAGCTGTATCATGATTATAAAATGTCCTATTTTGTCTATCCAGGACATGGTGATACTTAACCACGACAATATATCGCTATTGTCGTTCAGTATATAACAAACAAAAAAATGATAAAAGTGTAAAACTCGCGACATATTTTCACTCCGAATCTGCCTCAGAGTAACCTGCACACCCGTACCATTCAAAATTATCTGCACCCCCGTGCATTTTTTCACCGCCCAATCATTAAAAAGCATACAACACAAGTTGTCCGTTAATATTGGACCACCCCCTAAAGAGCCTAGGTAGCCGGTTACAAAATATCGAACCAATATTTGCGCATAGGAACAATATGCAATTCTAGAGATGCATGCACGAGACTTACAAAATGTCACCTTGCTGATAACCGAGATGTTATCGGGTATAGTCAATTTTTTTAGAGATTTATCATTTATGTGTGTGTGACACTTCGTACTCTCTAAACAACATATGTAAGTCCTGTATTCCTTATACAAAATGCACATATTAGCACACTCATACACGCAGTATTTACTTGAGAAATGTCCATCACATTTACATGAGGAATGTTCGCGTATTATCGTACCAAAATAACTGTAATGCAATTCTTCATCGATTATGCATGTGTACGAAGTGAACAAGAGCAATTTTATAAACTCAAAGAGGCTTGGTCTGGATATCATAGTTTCCAAAAAAAAAGTTTTTTTCAAAAAAGAACTTTTTTTAAAATCGATTTTTTTTAAAACAGAATTTTTTTTAAAAAACACAATCTTTCTTCGGATTAGACAGTTACAGATGTTCGATATGGACACCCCCTTGCAGAGTGTCAAAAAAGAGGTTTTTTTAAAAAAAGTTTTGTTTACAACTTGTTTTTTTTTTAAAAAATTCAAGAGTGGGTATTTTTTAACACGTATCACAGATTTCCCCCTGCAGAAAGTATGATATCCCATTGCATTGAATGTATGATTGATATCGAATTTTTTTTGATAGCGAATATTAACGAAAAACTTAAACGAAAAACGTACGTATGGCCGTGTGCCAAGGTATGAAGGATAGTAAAGCAAATGCCATGAAGTTGTATTTGAGAATTGATACGCTGTATTTCCGTGGTTGCACAGCATTGTATTCATTGTAAGAGTTCTGTTGTGATGAAATCTGGGGATTGTCCAGGTATTATATTTTGAGAAATGCACAGTGTAACACACGGGCATACAACGTAAATTAATTGATAAAGTGCCAAAAAATAACACTAAAATGTCATCATTTTCCCACCCTAAGGCAACGTGCCTACAATAAAACACACATTTATTCATTTGCGCAGCCGTTGAAAATGACTTGTCAGCGGCGATTGGCCGCCCCTCATTTGACCTGTGCCCCCTGCATTTCGTCCTTGCGCTCCGCCTCCGCGCGCCTGGGCATTTACGTATATTATAATTATGCCAAAATAGTGGGTGTGTACTCCAAATATGCTCAAAAACTGACATTAAAAGTAACTCTTTTCTAATCAGGAAGCACAACAGGCGGTTGCCATTTTCGGCCGTGTGCAACCCATCCTTAGTAAGCAGGGCCAGAAATGCATCAAATTTGCTATCAAATCCCATCGCCGCAAAATTTCTCTCCAAGTAATCGAACACCCGTATTACGATCACATTATCTAGGTCACAATCAGCTAAGTGAACGAGAGCACTTTCGAGAGTATACAAAAAAGCATATGTTTCTTGCACTTTAGCGATCGACCAATTATTCGAAAAACACGTGGGCATAGTAGGGCCTACCAGACACAATGCAAATTTGCCACACGGTTGCAGCTTTAGCGATTTATTGCATTGAATAAATTCAACATTTTTTTTTACACCATCCAGAAAAAACAAATCCACACCCCTTGCATCAAACAGGCACGCATCAAATAATTCCGCATCACACGCATTCAAAACAGAGCGTAAAATAACCATGTCATATACAGTGGTGAATTTAACATCGTGAATACCCGCGCAAAAAGTGCTCATGCGGCGCCCAGAAAACAGGCCCTTGCTGCCGTGTACTGTCACGGGCACTTGGGCACTGGCACAGTCCCTAGACAACATGTTGTATAACGAGCTGCTTGTAGAATCACCAATAATTAGCACAGTGTAAAAATAGGCATATGGGTCGGACATTGTTTCGGTGGGCAACACAATTTTCAGATTCGTCGCAGGGGTATGGTCGGAGGGGCGAAAGCCACATTGCGGGCCCATATCGATCCCCGTATTGAGAAGTCGCACGATGCCGTTGACAGCATGACATTTTGAACCAAACGCCTTATCCCTAATCATGGTGTCTTCCGGGTAGTACGCGTGTGATTGCAAAAAATTTCCCAGTGACTTGGCACATTTTGCGGCGTTTTGTTTTTCCAGGTGGGATAATAGCAGCTGGCGACAATGTATCGATCTTGACAACTCGCGGTCACGCGTGCGAGCCTGTTTAGAAAAGAGTTTTTTCACCATTTTGGACCTTATTTTATGGATACACCTAGCGTTTATTCCCGAGCAGCTTATACAGCTCACCTGGGCAACACCACTGTAGCTGTTGTCTCCTGCGCGTGCAGCCGTCGCAATAGTCGCCGTAACGGCATCTGAGTGTATACGCTTTTTCATAGAGTGTGGTGAGATGTGAGCGACAATGTGAATGTTGAATGTCATAACAAACATGCTTTGTAATTTTTTTTTCCCCCCATGTAATCCCATTCCAAAATTTGAGTCGTGACGCAGTCCAAACTCAAAAAGTAAAAGTTTATACCCACTTGGCATGTTATCGAAGTCGTCGTCGTCGGACACGATGTCTTCATTCACAAGCTGCTGGCGTTGTTGAGTTTGTTGTTGCGCCAGGATATTCGACAGTTGTTGCGCATTGACGCCGCCCACGTTGGCCGCTGCGCTGCTCGAGCTTCCTATAAGTGACAATGTCGATTTTGTGCATTTGTAAATCTTTATGTGTATTTGTAAATTTTGTGCATTTGTCATGTGTTGTAAGTCAACAGTTATGAACATTCCATCTTCTGTGGAAGTGAGAGAGTTTGTTAACAGAACACAAATAGAGTTATATTTAACCAAGTTGTTACACCGAAAGACGATATAAATATTATCTATAATGCTACCTTGGGAAATAGCTCCAGTCGACGCCTGTCCCAGCTCGACTCCCATACGGGCCTCGGTTAGCGGCTCGGGTTCGAATTGTAGCACGTCTTGCGTCAGGTCGTAAGCCGTGCGCGGGCCTTGTATGTTCGGTCCGATGCCGCGGCCTATGTTTTGTGTAGCGATTGTCGAGTTATAGTAAAAAATAAGTAACAGAGTTATTTTGTTACAAATATGATTTTTATGTCCCAATATTCGGTCGTAATTAAAGTTCTCTGACATGTAAAATGCATTTAAACCGTACAACTTCGTGCGCATATTTACAGACAGTTGTACCCAAGCGGACAAACCGGCGAAACTCCCGCGTTGAGCCAAAAATTGCCCCCTGGCGCGCCCACGCGCGTTGTACGGCTGGCGCCCCCTGTATCCAGAATAACCGCGGCCACGTTGCACATTTTGGCTCGGCTGCGTGACTTGGGTATCTTGTTGGACCGGCGGTTGCTGTTCGGTGTTTTGCCACCCGTTGCGAAGCGCCGCAATGCGACGCGCCTGTAGATAAGACATAGGTATTGAAAGAGTATCACTAGACAATTTCTCCAGTGTATATTTTATTGAAATTCCAGTATGAGGAAAATATAATTTGAGTGTACCGTAAATTACTACATATCTATACGAGGGAGTATCAATAGACAGTGTAAGATTGCATAATGTCCGGGAGCCATTCCTGTACAATACATTCTTAATGTTCCTTATACCCAATTTATTTATATCTTGTGCGTCATTAGACAACATTGGTAAATACCAATACTCCATAGATTTTTTCTCGGAAGGTATATTTAGATCAATAAAAAATTCACTTATGTATATCTCACACGCGCATTGCTTCCTTATCTTACTAACATATGAGAGAGCATTTGTAGACAACTGCGAAAACATTGTGTGTGTGTCACTGGACATCAATTTCATTGACATCCACAAAAAATTTGAACATGATGTATGAGTTATTCTCACTTTTGTATGCAACCTATCAATTGTATTGCGTTTATTATAGCTAGCAGTCTCGTTAGACAACAATGTATATTTGCTCATAAACGCTACGGGCAAATATTTCCAGTTACATTTTAACACAGAATAAATTTCCGGTATGCCCAGTATAATATTGAGATTGAAGTAATGGCAGTTGTCTAGAGATGCTCTCTTAATGGAAAAGTAGAAACTAGTCCATACCTCTGCCTTATAGGATTCCGGTGCCAGCAACTTCTCTTGCAATTTCGCATACACCTTTTTCCTGTCCATTCCATCGAAATGTCCCTCCGAGTCGTATTGGAGGAACATTTCGCCATCTTCGATTGGCACTAATTCGCCATTGGAAGCGCGACGCGAAAAGGCCATTTCTTTTGAAATTTTGGCGCGAACCTCCATTAATGCCTCCCCGTAGAGGTTCATAAAAGGGGCCATATAATAGGCCCCATCCTTGGTCGGCAGCGCACACTGTAAGGGAGAGATTTTGGTGCAGTTGATATGACATTTGTATCTTACGTATAAATGGAATCTATTGTTCAACCATTTTGTTGTATATACCGCAAACATTTTAGTTAAAATGGGATTTTGTTCAAAGTAATGATTTTCTTTGATTTCAAGACCATATCTTACTACAGTATCAAAAATATAGTTAACTACCTCATAGCGCCCTTTGTTCGCGCCGCACATCAGCGCACCGCGCCAACCGCTAGCCGGGATTTCGCCAGCGCATCGAATTTGTCGGTTTGTCTTCACGTATGCGCTGTCAACTTTTTTCTGCCCGGAGGACCACAACAGTTGTCTGTGTGCGTAACATAAAGCTATTATTTCAATCCGATATTGCATCTTTTGTACCAAAAATTTCAGTGATTTCAACTTTTTGGTGTTAGGTATTTGTGTAAAATTATTGATATTTACTATTTTAATAACAATTTTCTCTGAAACCCAAAAATGAGCTATCTTATTGATGTATGATGTAGGCACCCACCGGAATGCAGTGTTGCAATCCACGGCGTTCTGTATAATGGCCTTGAGCGTTT
Source organism: Sphaerolaimus hirsutus (assembly GCA_964036195.1). NCBI lineage: Eukaryota > Metazoa > Nematoda > Chromadorea > Monhysterida > Sphaerolaimidae > Sphaerolaimus > Sphaerolaimus hirsutus. The sequence continues at coordinate 4,368,476 of OZ038451.1, read as the reverse complement.
CATAGGCAACCGTTTCCTTTGCGGCCTCCAAAGATGGGTACAACCCAAACGGTTCCGTTTCGCGCCCGCTGTCTGATTTGAACCAACTGTTGGCAACGTCCAAGGAGTGGTCCATGACGTGTTTGCGGACCAAGCCCCAAATACGGCGCGCTCCACGTTGGAACTCGTGGAAGGCCGGGTCAAAGTCCTTGCCGCGCGCCAGCTTGGCATAGAGTTGGTGCAGGTTCGTGGCCATGCTTGTCAACGTGTGCGTCGTGGTCGATTTTGCCTCCGCCTGAGGTAGTGTAAGGGTATAATACAGTTTCAATTTGTAGTCTCGCATGTTAATATCAAGTCTCCATATCCACTGGATAATATCTATTTTGGTATGATAATGTAGAAAATTCAACGTTCTCATATGTTCAAAATGTATCATACATTTACAGAAAAGTTTGATAATCTTTTCATATTTAAACGGTGAAATCGAAATAGTGTCCATATCGAAACGTACATAAATCATAGCGGTCAAAATGCAGTCGAACTTTATGCCGTCCAGTTTAACGCGCCAGGCAAAATATCCGCCGAACGGGTCGGACGGGTCAGTGAGCGATATCACGATGTCGCTGTCGTCCTGGGGCGCCGATTTTGTGTTCGCCATCTGACCGGGTGCAGGTGTTGGCGGGATAGTGCACTGAAATGTAGTAAATGCGTTGTGAGATGTTAAATGTCCCAATATGTGTAACATACTATTTTTTTCTAAGAATATACCATAATGATGGTTATCACACTCGTTTCTAATTCTAATCGTAATGTCATTATCGTTGATCACCCTATTTCCACATTGTCTTATGAAACAATCCCAACCATGTACAGGTAATCTATTAAAAACATTTTCGCCAACAAAAGCAGACAATGCAGTGTCTACAGGTTGACTCAAACCAAAATTAGGGCACATCCCCATACCCAACTTTACCTGGCCAGGCTGCACAGCCATTTTCGCAACTTTTCCTTGGTTCTGAATGTTGTCAGTCAAGCGGCGCTTATAGCTTGGTCCTTTAGGCGTTTCGTCGCTGGCCAGATCGAAAACCGGTGGCGTGGTAGCTGTCGGAGTTTTTTGGCTTATTTCCAAGGCCAGCAAACGGCGCTTGCAATCGCCAACCGTCGAGTCTTGCGCGCTCATATTCTGCAAGATTGACATATTTGTATAAGTTAGACGTAGCAAACAGAATCTTGTTGAATGTATAAACAAGTTATTCGATACATTGATTATTGTGACACCAAAATGTAATTCCCAAAAAGTTTCAGAATAGGTGCAATTTTCCATATTAAACATTTTCTCCTTTTCACGAGTTTTTAGTAATATAAGTAAGCGAGCACACTCAAACGCAAATACCTTGATCGTGCCGTCCACTCGTTTTTCCAGAGCGCTTTTGTCCACCTCCAGCCGTGAAATTTGCAGCATCAATTCGTCGATGCGTTTGTCAAGGTGGCCGCACGACTGAGCGTAGGCCACTTCCAGCTGAGGTAAATAACAAAAAAAGTTAGCATCATAATGATTAGTTGTTAAGTTATTAACGTTTGCCCAGATGCTAGAGTTATCAGGCAATATAAGAAATTCCAACTGTGTTAAATTTTGTTTTACATTTGATAACATAACAATCAAGTCCCATTTTATATTATATGCAAACCTAAAGAATAAATTATGCATTTCTTTTAAACCCACCCGTTTCATAAATTCGCAGGTCTTCTGGTGATTTTCTTCTAGCAACTTTACCAACGCACAGAGCTGCCCTACTTCGGAGGCATTTGGTGTTTCCGTGGGGTTTTCCTCCATTTTGCGCTGCATAGCCAAGGCGTATTCGTACGGGTGTAAGTGGGTGTCTCCTACGAGTTTCCCAGCCCCCGCCATGCACGTGACGCTTTCGACGTCCAGAATTGGCGTGACATTCAACACGTCTACGGAGAGATACGTTTTAATGTTATTTTCAATAGATATATGGTCCATTTGCAAAAATATGGCGCGTAGCCAATTTATGTCGTACAACCGGAAAAAATTGTATAGTTTTAGATTTATCATAAATATTTTTGCCGTATATAGGGAGACATTCTGATCCGTAGTGTGCTTTTGCATACAGATAGGGATAGAACAGATTTTTCTTAATTCACTTAATGTAGTATGCATCGTCCGGAATCCAATAAAATGTTCAATGAAATATACCCCCGACTCACTTAAGTCGTCCGCTAAGTCCCTCACGGTACGACAGTTGGTTGTGTCCGGACTTATCTGTACACCGTTGTCCATTTCGACCACGCCACTGCTCGCGTACGTTGCTATTACTTCTTCTGGGTCGAATCCGACCCCAAGGTTTGGCACAGGCGAAGTTTGGGCGACGCTGTCAGTAACACCGCCCGCAGAAATTTGCACATCGCTAACTAAAGCCAGCGTCGGGGTAGCGCAGCCATCCGGTTCTTCCGTCGCAAGATTTGCGTCTGCAAATAAAGGGATTCTATATTTAATGTTTTTAACCGTATGTATACCAGACGTATATGTTATACGTGCCATTATACCCCCAAATAGATGCCATATACGAATGTCTTTTGTGTGTGTACAATATGTTTCATCGCTGTGTGCGTCAAAGAACCATCTATTTAATTCCCACTTACCACAAAGTTGACTTGGCAACGTTCCAGATCTGCTAATTCCCCCCTGCTCAGAATTTTGGCGGTCCAAAGTCATACCCAAAGAATATGTGCCCCCTTCAACCGCACTTTCGGACAAAGTCCCCGCCTTTCGGTTCTTAGCCTTTTGCGAATCCCGTTTTGCACTTCCGGCAACTAATTTCAAAGACGCCGCATCTTTGGCTTTGCGCGCTTGTGTGCGACTCGCCGCTGATATCGGTGTCCCATCCCGTTCCTGTATAGTTTTTGATTGATTAGTATATATGTTACGGGTTAAGACAAGAATATTTGTTTTTGTAGCATTAGGACAGGTCACATCACTTTTAAGAACAACATAGATGTTGTTATGCTTCGAACACCCATACGTATTAGCATAAGTTATATTTCCTGATATACAAATATAAAACTTTATTAAAATAGTCCCATATCCCACCATTTCTAGTCGATCACCGATGCCGCAGTGCCCGTCGACGCGACTCGTCGAAAATATCGATTTTTCTTTTTTATTAATAACGTATGTAAACACTTGTTCTTTGGCAGTATTTTTCCGGAAAATCCCCCGACTGCGTTTCGCATATTCATCTTCTATGTATGTATTGTTCAATGTTGTTATTGTAAGTTTTATAATTGTATAGTTTTGTCTTTTGTAATCATACATGCCAGCACATATTGTTGCTTGTGTGAGATTATTGTACTCACAACCGACTGTTGTGCTGACATATAGATATTGTCTAACATTGTCAGTACAGTACAGATGTATCCAATTATTGTTAGGCCGGTGCGTAGCCTTAATGCGGCTAGCTACCCCACTTTTTTGGACCCTTGCCAAGAAGTTATCTTCGAGGCTTACGTGCTTATTGTGCACTGGGTCCAGATCCACATTGTGTGGATATAACGGCAAGGCTGTTAGGCATATGCCGATACACAAAAAACGAACCAAGAGTTTCACAGTCAGCTTTCACAGTCGATTTGGAAGAATAACCAGGAAGTCAATTTTCCCAGAAATTTTTCTTTTTTTCAGAATGCATCAGTAGAGGTACCATGTTGTCACCATGTTGTTACAATACAATTTGAGAAAATGAATTGAGACATTGTTTGATGTTGGTTGAGTGCTCGCAAAATGTGGCGAAAACAATTGTGTAAATCCCTCAAAAAGAGGTCCCCTCTAATTGTGCCAAAAAATTGAGTAAATCAGTTTGATGTAATACCGAATCTAGTAAATATACCGTACTTCCTCGAAATACCCCCAAGGGTTTTATTTATCATAGTGTAAATTTTGAGAGGGTATTTCGAGGGGGCTTATTCGAGGGGGGTCGTTATTTTGCCAGAAAGTTTCGTAGATATCGTAGTAAAGAATGGGCGTTTACATACCCAATACTGGGAATGAACGTGACCAAACGGGACGTATTAGAACATACAAACATAGATATCTTTACAAACTAATCTATGTATAGCTGCGATGAGTATTTATCCCAATAAACACATCATGTACATTGTACACATGATGTACATCATTCATGATGGGGGTATTTCGAGGTGGGGGTTAATTCAGGGGCGGGGGGGGGGGTATTTCGAGGATATATGGTATTACTTTTCGACAGTAAATGCAATTCTATCTTTGAAATCAACTGACTTTGCCAACACTGATAATAAGAGTGAGTGCATTTATATAAAAAAGATAGATTCCCCACCTAAATATGTAGCTAACTGTAGGAGCTTGTGCAACACCATTTTAATGGTTAATTGAAGTTTCAAATGATTTGGTTCTGTTGTTATACAGGTGACTGGTACATTTTACAGCATGTATGGATGCAATCATATACCTAGAAACCTACCTAATTGTATACAATTAGTATTTAATAAGTATATAACTACATGTAAAGAATTAGTATATGCCACTATACAATTAGTAAATTTTTGCAGAAAACACAACCCACTTCTAGTCCCAACTTTCCTGACACCTTCTCTGAGTACCGTATTTCTTCTAATAGAAGAGCGCCGTTCTATTTTTTCGTCAACTTTTTTACCTGCCGTTCTATTAGAGGTGCAGTTCTAATGGAGGCTGCCGTTCTATTTTTTCACCAATTTTTTACACAGATTTGTCATTCTAAAATAGCCTTATTTTAATGAAGCTTGAGCAATAGTTAAATATTAGAGCATCAACTTGAGATTTAACACCTATTTGAATGCTTTGCATGTTCTCACCATCCATTTTTGATTCATTTATGTGTTTTGGAACACTCCCAACGTAACTCCCACATGCCGTTCTATTGGAGGTGCCGTTCAATTGGAGGCTGCCGTTCTATTGTTTTTGTGAGCGCAAAAATGTTCCAAAACCTGCCATTCTATTGGAGGTGCCGTTCTATTGGAGGTATGCCGTTCTATTAGAAGAAATACGGTATTTACATCATTTGATTTATTTTAATGAGCTTCCTTGTTATCTACCTAGTCTAAAAAGTATGTTCATCGACATCAATTAAAGGTGATACTATAACACACTTTTTGTGTCAATTTTACATTCACCACAACACTACACTATCTGCATCAAATTGAATTAAATGAGATGAGCCAAACCTGGTGAGTTTAAAAACACAGTGAGGTCAATCATTTTCATTTGAACTGAAATGGCAATCATTGAGGGGGCTCATTGTGGATAAAAAACACATCAATTCAACATTTGATATCCTCATGCCAAACAAAAAAAAACAACAAGCAATTCAATGCAAGAGTATTTGCATTAGAAAATGGTGCCAAACTAAGGTCTTGAGTAACATTAGACAAAAGAAAACACTTGGCTAAACCTAGAAGTGTAACAGGCACCAGATTTCTAAGACAGCACTTTTGAGACCTTTTGTTGCTGAATGCTGTGCTTTTATTGAATGGTTTCAACTTGTCAAACAATCACGTGTCATCACTAAATGTTCAAAATGATGTATCCATGACCCTCCATCTGCTGCAGGACCCAATTGGCATCATGCCAAACATCATCTGCTAGTACCAACTTATCAGGTGCCACCCCGCCACAGGCATATGTTCGAGCTACTAGCACAGAGTGCAATTGTCCACCAAATAGTTGGTTCCAAATATTTTTAACTTTCTGGCATTCTTTTGGGGGTCTTTCTGTAAAAAGGGGTTTTCAAAGAACAAAAATTGTCCCAAAACACAGATTGACCTAGTTTAACCATTTAACGCGAACCAAACTTTTTACTCAGGTGACAGCATATTCACCAGTGGGCTTCAAGTTCTCTACTTTTCCGTGGAGACTCTTTTGGCTTTCGCAGCTGTTGTATCCAATCTATGCGTGATCATGGCGTATTGCAGGCATTCAACTATAAGGACAATAACAAATGGATACATTGCGTCATTGGCAATGTGCGACTTTCTGGTGGGCCTGTTGGCTATCCCTGTCATTTTGTTGAATGTTGGTTTGAAGGTGTTTATGTAGGGATGGAAAAAATGTTTTGAACCACCCCATTTAAAAACAAGGTTTTACTAAAAACCTCTCAAATATATGGTTATGTGTCAAGTCAACATATATTTTACAAGTATTTATATCAGACAAATAGCAGTACTTTGTAATGTTATATAACTATGTATGTATAGCCATAGAATGGATGTGGAGCCATGGGACAGCTTTATACATGGTAATTACTGCCAAAATAATTTTTATGAAAAAACGTTGTTTTTCAAAAAAAAAGTAAAAAAACCTGTGGCCGTCCCTACCTGATTTATGAGCTTGTTTCTTCTGTCCGTCAATTACAGTGCTGATGAAAATACTGCTAGGGGCATGGCCGTCGCATTATTCAGTCCCTTATTGTGACTACTAGAGCCCGGCCACCACTGTAGTCTAGCGGTTAGGGCGCTCATGTTCAATACGAGTGGTGTGGGTTCGATTCCCGCCTGAGGCAAGTGCAATTTTGCACTCGTTCTATACAATTCACCTTCGCATCAGTTTTATATTTACTGAATCCTACGATACTTCGTGAAAAACCGTTTTTTTTTGTCTAGGTACTCCAAATAACACAAAAACTTGATCACACTGACAAATTTACCATTTTGTACAGGAAGTAATGTTTCTACCAGTGAACTTTGAAACGTGTGTGATCATACATGTGAGCATTGTCAGTCTGTGCACAGTGAGTATACTTCATCTATTGGTGATAGCCTTGGACAAATATCTCAGCATTTGCTTGTCAGTTTTATATTTTATTAAATTGGGAGGATGGGATTTCTGATATTTACTTGTCTCCGAGAAGCATATCTTTCTCAAAAATGTTATTGTTTATTGCACAAAAAAGCGAACTGTAAATACATTTTGCAGTGGTAATTAAAAACGCAGATACTCAACTACAGAAGAAATGAAATCTGATTAATACAATATTTGAATTTTCAAAATAAGTCTGAACAAAATTTATTTAAATTATGATCAATAATGATTTTTTCGTACAGCGTTGTTATTTTCTGCTGTTCTGTAGTCAAATACAGTAGATACCTACGTCTTTCATGGCACTTTGCCAAGTTCCATAACTTGCTGGCCCCACATTGAGTAAAACGTGATAGGTCACTCGAGTTGACCAGCATGTTTCAATTCAGTTCACACTCAAAATGATTTCTCACTTGCAGCAAAACAGGAATGGTAAAACACCAGAGAAGGCAACCCAGGGCTCTGATGCTGATTGTGGCAGCTTGGATATTGGGAATTGGCATTGGCATTACGCCAGTTTTTGACCCTTTTGGTGATAAGAAGCCGGCATTTGAACGTGAGTGGGTTTTTTTGCGAGGTGCCATTTTCCTCTGGCGCCATTGGCGCTTGGCACTAAAGGCCTGGCGTTTTTTACATCACTACACAGGTCCAAAAATAGTTTCATTGCCATGTGTGCATACGTGCTCTGGAAAAGTGTTTCATTTCCAAAAGTATTCAAAAAATCTCAATTTAATCAATTTCTCACATTCACAGCTGGTCGGTCTCGCTGCGAATTCCTGGGTGTTGTAAGCACTGGTTACCTCGTCTATGTAATTTTTCTCGGCACAATTATCACGCCCACGGTGGTCATTGTTTTTTGTTACACCAGTATTTTGCGGAAATTTGTGACAGAGTCCAGGCGATTGCAAAGGAGTTTGTCAATTATTGAAATGACAAGGTTAGGATTATTTATGTATTTATATTTTCTCCAGGGTTTTCCAAAGAGACATCAATGAAGACATCAATGAGGTTTTCCAAAGAAAAATGAAAAGAAATTATAAAAAATTCCATTTAGGCATGTTTTTATATTTTTCTGCATTTTTCAGGGTGATTCAACTATATTTTTTGGGAGAAATTATGAGATGATTTTTGAGAGATCAGAGACTTCTGAGATTATTTTTTCTGATAAATATTTCTGATAATCACCCCGTTTTGAATGCTAGTCATCGATAGCCCAACTGAAAATCTTTATTTTGATGATAATGTACAAAGAATAACTTTTTCTCAGGCGACATTGGCAGAAAAAGCGAATTATTCGGTCATTGGCATTGTCTGCACTAGCATTCGGTGTATGTTGGTATCCATTGTACATAATAAATACTCTGGTTTACTTCCATCAGCCTATCCTTGTTTGTTGGGCACGTGGTTTTTGGGATACCTTTGAGTTTTGTTGCTTTTAGTGCTTAAAAACAAAAGTTGTCTGAAAAAGATGCACCTAAAACCTAACCTTCTAATAGATGCTTTGTTTTGATCAAATGACATTTACCTAACTGATTTTATGGCACTTATCTCTCTATAAACAATAGATGGGAGAAACTAGCAGGATTGTCCGGCAAACCTTCAGCTCAGTTTTGCGGTATTCTACGCTTTCACACATACTAATGGTCATTTTATTAACAGCAATTATCATTTGGTCAATTGCATTGGTCTGTATTGTAGCAGTTCTCACATTCTGCCTCTGCAAAACTTCCATAATTTTTTCTTTTGTTAAAATAAGACTTTGCAGACTGAAACAATGACCTTTACTTAATGCAGGCAATTTGACAAACTTGTAAGAAGAATAATGCACAACGTCTAACAGTTTTTCTTCCTATAGCATGTCAGATAAAACAATCACACTAAAAAAGAATCACAACTCAAACTTGGCACATTGCCAACCACACAAAACCCCAACAATCTTTACCCCCTACCCCTTTATAGCCAATGATGCCCGGCTGGTTGATGCCAGGCGCCGTGTGCCTGTCGCACGTGTCCTGCACGATAAACCCACTGATTTACGCGTTTACGTCACCTTCGCTCAGACAGGTGCGTGACATTTTGAGATATTGACGCCTGATGGCTCACACACCAGTTGACAGACGTGTGTCAACTGGCTGTCAACTGGTCTATGTCAACTAAGATTTCGCAGGGCGACCTTCCAATGTGTAGTATTTGATTAGTAATTCAATCAAATACTACAAATGCACTTGCCGTTAATATTCAATCTTCAACGTTGCCGCATGTGCATTTGCAGATCGCCGTGCGATAGTGAGACTGAAATCTGAGCTGACACAGAACAGCTGACAGACTTGCGTCAGCCGTCAACTAGTGTGTGGGAAGGGACGCATTTTAAGTAGGAAAGTGTTAGTGTGAAGACACTTCACGATTCTGACCACATTTCACGCCCCCACTTTTGACTGTGAAAAAGACCCCCCCCCCCCCCCCCCCCCACCAAACTCTTAGGCTTTGCCGTGCTGCTGGCGAACGGCAGAAGATCGTCGTTCATTGGCTGTCCATTCTGCTTTACTGGCCAGACGCAGTTGTTTGGAACAGGGACTCGCCATGCATTGCGGCCATATCACTGCTAGGTGCGTTGGGGAGGGGGGGGGGGGTGTTTTGAGGACATTTTAAAAATATCGACAAATAAAAGGTGAAACAACGAATAGGACGTCAAAACAAAATTTCAACAAAATAATACTTCCCCTTGAATAATTCACCCTGTTGAATACCATACTTCCTTGAAATACCCCTGAAAATTGCGTGGAAATACGGTAGTTCCCCCCATAGAAATCTGAAAATCTCAAAAAATAATTCCCCAGGGGAATAATTCAACCAAACACGGTATACACTCCACAAATCCCCCCCCCTGCCCCAGGTCTGCGAGCCTGGCGGGGGCCATGGGCATGCTGCAGCATAACCAGAACAGTGGCAGCAGGGCCACCCTGGCCGCCAACTCCATGAGCTGCGTCCGAGTGTCCATCGACTCCCAGAACTCCCCCTGCAAGGGTCAGTTTGGGGGGGGGGGGAAATGGAGGGGTGGGGTTGGGTGACCGTATTTCTTCTGATAGAAGAGTGCTGTTGTATTTTTATTGGCAACTTTTTTATCTGCCATTCTAATGGAGATGCCGTTCTATTGGAGGCTGCCATTCTATTTTTTCATTAATTATTTGAACATCAAAGTTTTGTAAACATGAGCAACATTTACTATTTGAGCATCAATTCAAACAAAGTCAAATGAAAAAACAACTCCTCAATTATAGTTTTGAACACCTTTGATGTTCTCACCATTCAGTAATATTTTTGTGTTTTGGCACTTTTCCAACGAAATGTGGCTGCACACACTAGTTTACTAACAGAAGTAAACTCAATTTGGGTGCCCATAAATCAGCTTTGAATGTATTTGAGTTTACCAGAATACGTTTTTAGATCCTCGTCAACTGTAGTTTACAGATACCTCATTTTGGTAAACTCAAATGCATTCAAAGCTGATTCATGAGCACCCAAAATGAGTTTACTTCTGTTAGTAAACTAGTGTGTGCAGCGCCAATATCTACCTGTTGTTCTATTGGAGGTGCCCTTCTATTGGAGGTAGGCCATTCTATAATAAGAAATACGGTATTTACCAATTATAATTATGGTCTATGAATCGAACAGTGTGTACCACACCAAAGTCCAAAGTGAAGGTATTTTAACATTGACTCCATTGCTTGAATTATGCATTCTTCTGACTTATAAATAAAACAATACATAAACAAATTTGACCCCATTTACCTAAAACTCGGCGGACATGAAACGAATCAGTGATTCGGCCCTTGGTTACCAATGACGTGTGTTTTTTAATTCGAACTTGAATGGACGAATTCCATTCGGTTCATGATACATTTAATTCAATCCGACTTTTTATGCGAGAATGATGTGAATTTGATAGACAACTCGTTATAGAACGTCGGATTGTTAGGTCTTAGGTAAGATCTTACCGTCGCAGTCCCGACAAATTCATTCAAAAAAATACGTATGAACTTACCGCTGCGTCCAAGTTACTGTTGCGTTTTATATGAACGAAGTAAAAGACGCATGATTTCCGTTCGCGTCAACGATAATGACCGCGGAATGCAATTAAGTCAACACAAGTGTCAACTCGTGTGTGGGCTGCCATTAGCAACCAATTGCGGTCGCTGAATCGCATTCCGCAGTCATTTTTGTTGACGCTGACGGAAATCATGCATCTTTCATATTTGGTAACATTCTCGCAAACAGTAACTTGGACGTGTGCCAACTACGAATATACGCAGTTGTATGAAAATTCCTTAGACCATTGACTTCTATAATGTCCGTCGAGTTTATGCAGTAAATCGATCATACATTTTACTCAAAATTCTGGCAGAAAAAAACGATTGTTTCCCTAAAATAACTCCCCAGTCAAGAAGTTCGGCGAAAAACTCCGCTGACAACTTATTTTACGATATACAGAAGTATTTATATTCTGTAAAAATTTGTAAATATACAGTAAGTATTTTGTCTGTATTTTTTTTTGTTTTTATAGTTTTTGATATCAGAATATACTACAGCGATTGCACAGTCCTGGCACTGAATACATTTTTCTAGGTCGACGTATGACAGCGACAGCAGGTATTCAGCTTTTTAGTTAACGTGTACTGTCCTGAGAATTGTGCACAACAAGCACCGAAAAGCACATAGGTATACACTTTCTGCACTCAGCACTAATTAACCACCTATTTTGGTTAAGCACTATTGGTGCTTGGTGTTATTATTATCAAAAAGCATCAGAGCGATAGGTATATACCGTATTTCCTCGAAATACCCCCCCCCCCTCGAAATACCCCCCTCAAAATGGGCACTATGAATTTGTGGTCTGGGAAATGCATAACAGACGTTCCAAACACTTACTGTGTTACGTTAGAACATCGTTTAAACCACCTACATCCTTATAAAAGGCTGTAAAAACTTATAAATGGTGGTTATTGTTGCGTTTTTCACGTTCTTCTCTCCAAATTCTCACTCTGGAAAAATAAACCCCCGGGGGGTATTTCGAGGAAATACGGTATGCTGTAATGAATGTTTTTAACCATAGAGTAATTCGTCCCTTGAATAGTTCCCGCATCCATAATAACATCTGACAATAAAAATTTCCCCTTGAATAAACCCCCTCTTGTATAACCGTATAGTTACCTCTAAAAAAATTCTGGCAAAAGAATAATTTTCCAGAGGGCACTTCCAGACCCTGTAAAGTGTAAAAGACCCTGTAAAATGTCATGTGTCATGTAAAAGACCCTGTTAAGTGTCAAATGTCATGTGAAAACCCTGTAAAGTGTCAAATGTCATGTAAAAAGCCCTGCAAAGTGTCACATGTATCCAAATATTTTTTATCATATCCAAATCTTGTTTTTTATCTAAATCTTACTTCTTGAAATAAGGTTTTGATACAAAAACATAAGATTTGGATACAAAAAAACATAAGATTTGGATACGAATAAACATGATTTGGATACACATGACACTTAACAGGGTATTTTAAATGACATTTGACATTTTACAGGGTCTTTTACATGATACGTGACATTTTACAGGGTTTTTTACACTTTACAGGGTCGTTTACAGGGTCTAGCAGTGGCACCAGGCGAGTTATTCAACCTAATATGGCAGTTGGTCACAAACTCACACTTCGTCATGTTACTAATGAGAGTACGTGCTACCACTTTTATCGATACTTTTGTAACACCTTGAATGTAAATACAAAGCGCCAAGTTGTAAAAATTAATAGTGAAATGAGTTGTGAAATTGATTGCATGCGTGTAGCTCAATTAGAAGGTGTTATAAATGTGTAGCTACATCTGACTACAAAAAGTGCTTCGCAACATAAAAAAAAAATTGATAACTGATGATAAGTAAACTTGTAATTGACAAGAATTATATTTATATTCACTTCAATCTTGCAATCTATTCAACCAATGCATAGATTTCTCTCATATTTATTCGACCACTAATAAGATTTTCCGTACCATTTTCTCCAAACAAACAACATTAGGCCACTCTTCCATAAACTAATTTTCGGTGAATTTTTATTTTTGTCACACTTTTTTGTCAACTCAACAACCCGCCAGGCATGCTGTCGCGTCGCAAAAAGAAAACTTCCGAACCGGCGAGCCTGGAACTTTGTCCCACGCGCAGCACAAATCTGCCGCGCAAGAATTATCGATCGTCGCCGCCGACGCACGGTTTGACAATTTTTTTCTCTTTTTTTCTTCAAATTGTGGATTGACTAGTTTTGAATTTTCTGGAAATTTGATCGGGTTGTATTGGAAATTGGACCTGTGACTGGGACCAGGATCCGGAATTTCTGGAGATTGAATTGTGATGGAAAGGAGTCAAAGAAAAAATGGCGCCAAGCGAATGGTACCTTGGTGCCATTGCAAAATGGGGTGCTGCACTGCTGGGTGCCTGCAATTCGACGTATATACTTGGCCTCGCTAATTGTGCCACAATGGCGTCAATGCTTTTGGCACCATTGTTATTTATGCCATGGCGCTTTTAAAAAAATGGCGCCAGCACCAAGAACGCCACAGAAAAAGGACGCGGTGAAAATGGTGCGAGCGAGCCTGTAGCTGTACGCACAGAAACTCGGCACGCACAGAAGCCCGTTACGCACAGAAGTTAACTCGCTGCGCACAGAAACTCGGCACGCACAGAAGCCCATTACGCACAGAAGTTAACTCGCTGCGCACAGAAACTCGGCCCGCACATAGCTGATGCCATGTGCGTGCCGAGTTTCTGTGCGTACCGAGTTTCTGTGCATACCGAGTTTCTGTGCGTACAAAGTTTGTGTGATTTTTCACATTCTCTTCTATTCTATTCCCTATGTAGCAGTAGTTGACACCCGAAATTTTGCTAACCGTTACATGTGTTTTCTACATATTTGACATTCGCGATTGCGAATGTAAAATATGTAGAAAACAGCTGTAACAGTTGATGAAATTTCAGGTGTCAACTACTTCAACACACATGAAAATCCTGAACTCAGATGGCCGACTGGGGACCCACCGCACAGAAGCCCGCCACGCACAGGGCCCAGTTGTGTGCGTAAGGGGCGTCTGTGCGTGGCAGGTTTTGATTCTGTGCGTTACGGGCGCGTGTGCGTAACGGGTTTCTGTGCGTAATGAGCCTGGCCCGGTGCGAGCGACCTCAAATGGCGCCAGTCTAGTGATGGAAAAAAGCGCCAGGACTGTGGCCATAGGGGATTTTGAGGGTAGCATTTTAAGGGGGGCCGACCCCCCCCCCTAAAATGCTACCCTCAAAATCCCCTATGACTGTGGCGCCAAGCGCCAAAAGCGTCATGGCGCTTTTCCAAACCACAGCGCAAGCGGCAGCCGGCAATAGCGCCAGGGCAAAATGGCGTCAACCGCCAGAAGCTCCATGGCGCTTTTTGGTTCGGTGCTAACGCCATGGCGCTTTTCCATCACTACCAGTGACATCGTTAAATGGCGCCATGAATGACACCATTACATTGCTATCTGGAACCATTTTTTGAATTTTGATAAAAATTTCGATAAAGTTTTCTCCACCCAAAAATGTGCTAGTGTTAAAAATCTCCGTAATCAGGTGAATAGGTATTTTTATCCGCGAAATCTGGACCACTGAAATTTCTAGCCGATTTCAGAGAACTACCCGATGCGCACAATAAATACGATCATTGCGAATGGAGACGCGAGCAATGCAGGTGAGTGGCTGGCTTCGGAGGGTGATTCACAGCAAAAAAATGGGTGTGTGAAACGTCGTGAAGCGTCGTGAAGTGTCTTCACGCTGACACTTCCACACACATCATGAAAATCTGAGTGGAGACACTTCACGCTTCTTAGTAAGGCGCTGGCGGCAGCACGCAAATGTTAGTGAAGCTTGTGGAAGCGTCATTGTTTTGAAGTGGCTTCACAATTTTGGAAGCGCGTAAAGCGCACGGTGAAGCTACGTGAAGTGTGCGGGAAGCACTACACCTGGAATTTTGTGATGTTGGTGAAAGCATGTGAAAGCGCGCCCAATTTTCGCTGTGATCGTTTTTCAACTGTTACAAAATCGATACATTTCTGACAAAATAAAAGTGGACCACATATTATTGGTAGTCACGATATTTAAATACTTATTACACGCAGCTACCCAGAAACGTCGAAAATATCCCCCTTGAACAATCCCCCTAAGTCTTCTTGACTACGTGGGAAAAGTAACTCCGTCCTCCGTGATGTGCAGGAAAAAAACTCATGCGATAAACGAATCATAAAAGAATGATGAATTTTACACCTAAGTAAAAGAATTATGATACCTAAGTAAAAAGTATGATGAATTTTACCCAAATTTCTGACATTTCCCAATTTTCTAAGGACTTATCCTAGAATTTTTGCTATCTGGCTTACATTGGCTGCATGCCAACCACGACTCTTGTATAAAAAGTCTAGCAATGTAAGCACAATCTAACTAGGTACTCCACACAAAAAGACCCCCCAACCCCCCAGTAAACGCCAAGAACCCCCTGGAGCCCCAGGGGTCGGGCGGGGGTCAGGGACACGCCACCAAATGTCAAACGACGCCCGCCCCGCTCACATTCGTAGCCGAAGTGAGCCATTCTATTGATGAACATTATACGGATGAATCTTCGCAGCCCGTGCAACTGTGATATTTGTTGGTGATGAGTTTTTTTTATTTTTTATTTTTTGTGTGTTTGTTTGAGGTGTTTTTTTTGTTAAATGAGTTATTGTGAAATGAGGATATAATTGATATCGAGTACACACTTTGCACTGGAATCTGTCACATATTGTCGGAATAATAAAGCATCAATTGTATCAATATTTAGGTAAGATAAAAATATTTAGATTTTTTATGTCTTTACATTTTGCCGATAGGAGTTTCCAACAGGGCAATTTCACACAGAAATCATCAGATGATTTTATTCATCACATTATGGTTACATTCAGTGCAATGTAATGATGTGCATATTTACAGTCAAGTTTATATTTTTCATAATACCGTATTTCCTCGAAATAACCCCCGGGGGGTGATTGTTTTATAGTGGTCTCGAGAGGGGGGGGGTATTTCGAGAAGGAGTATTTCGAGGAAATACGGTACATTCTGAAACTGAGCAAGAGCACTGCTGTGCTGCTGTCTAGTATATATCCTGCTACACAACTGATCACATGATAAGTGAAGCTAAAAGTGATAATAATAAGTTACCTATTTAGTGTTATTTCAACTGACAAGTAAACTTTAAAGTGCAACCATCTATATTTTTTAAAGTTACCCATGAAAAGAAATTTTACTTGTTTTTTTTCACTCGACAAGGTCAATATTTATGATTCTGTTTGTGACTATGGTGCATCCGCTTTTTTCTATGCTAAGCCTTAAATCAGTCGTTGTTTTTCTTAAAATATTTCGCTTTGCATAAGAATAAATAATAAGTGATGAAAAAATATAAATCCCTCTTGAATCATTACTATTTGTAAGGGAAAGATATTACCTACGTCAACTGATCTTTATAAATTTTCAATATGCATTTTTTACAAGATACACAAGGTTTGCATTTGTTTGTTTCTAGTCTTTGGCTATTTTTATGTATACATGAGCCATTCCATTGTGATTTACCATTTTTTTACTTCTGTGTTTAATTAAATATTTCATTACGTCAACATATTTTCTAATAAATCCATTTAACAATATACCTAACACTTTTTTGAATGTAATATTTTCTGGGGGGGAATGAAAAATGTGCACAAGCATGTTTGGCTAAATTAACCTGGTAAAATTCATACATATAAAAACATATTGTATGTCGAGTTGACCAGACCAAAGCGTGACATTTTTGGCAAAAATGTTTTGCTTGGATGTTTTTGGCCAAAATGTGTTATGTGTTTACACCAGTGAAAAGCACCGAAATACCAATGTGAACCAATTTCGCTTCAAACGCAGGTTTACTAGCATCAGTAAACTCAAAATTGCATACTCATATACCAACTTTGAACGTATTGAAGTTGAATTTTGAGTTCGCATATTAATATCCAATCGGATGCAAACTAAATGCAACCTCAAAATTAAGCTCAAATAAAAGCTGTTTTATGTATTTTCAATTTCAATAGAAAACTAGTTGCGTGTGAAAGCACATTTAATTGAGTACAAACATACAAACACAACCAAAAAAGTATTTACTCATTAATGATGAGTCAACATCTACTGAACAGTGATAGCACCAGCAGTAACCACCGATATCAGAATATTATTATTCAGCTACAACGTTACACTAACTTTTCTTAGTGAGTTTCCGTCTCAAATCACGTTTTATTCTCCATCTCAAATCACGTTTGGTCAACTCGTTTTTTTGAGTTTTCCCAACAGCCCCATCTCTCGATGAAAATGATCTCAAATAATCCTCAGAATGTTCTTTTAGAATATGTGACAGCATTCTCAAATGGTCTTCAGCATTTAACTTTCCTCTAGGGGGTAAGAAATTGCAATATGGGCACCTGTCTGGATTTTCTGTATTTATATCGTCTGGATTTGGCCTTGAATTTCCTGGAAGCTGATCGAAATCTGAGATTTGAGGGGAGCCTTCTATGAGGTGTGATGGGGCTTGTAAGTACCGTATTTCCTCGAAATACCCCCCCTCGAAATTAACCCCCCCTCGTTTGGCCCCCCTCTTGAGACCACTATGAAACAATCACCCCCCCCTCGAAATACCCCCCCCAGATTGGGTGTAAAGAGAACGTACATGACAAATACTGCAGTTTGTGTTCTGCGTAGTGCAGAACACACGTTAAACAATGTTGGAATCACGTTAGAACAGTGTTTATACCATCTACGTACTAATATTAGTCTACAGAATTCTATACATGTCAGTTATTGATGCATTTTTCTACCCCAGTGTACATCACAAACGACGATTTTGTACTAGGATTTGAAAAAAAATTCTGGCGAAATAATAGCCCCCCTCGTTAACCTCCCCCCCCCCCTCTCGGGACCACTATGAAACAATCACCCCCGGGGGGTATTTCGAGGAAATACGGTATTTGTAAATCTTGGGGCTACTCAAAGACTATGTACAATTTCATATTTTCTGTTATTTTACTTGGATGTCTGACTTTTTCATGACATTTTACATGACTTTTGGCACTATGCATGACATTTGACTTTTTACAGGGTCTGAGAGTGGCGCCTGGGCTTATTCCATCCATGGTCAAATGGCAAAAAGGCAAAAATAAGTGGTAGGTAAGCACACAATTTGTGAGTTAAAAGCACAGGTAAATTTGTAAGTGTCAAAAGAATTTCTAAATGAAAATACTTGTTAGTCAATTCATCAGTTGAGAAGCTGAGATACCGTATGACCTTGAATTAACCCCATGGCGGTAAATTTTTTCGTCAGCAAAATTTGAGGGGGGTTAATTCAAAGGGGGCTTATTCGATGGGGGTTCGTATTTCATCAGAAATTTTCGTGACATTCATAGTACACAATACGCTTTTACATACCTAAACCAGTAATAAACGTGACCAAATACAATAAATTGGGACATATAAACATACATCAATACATATGTTTTAAAATACGCATAACCTGGATAATTACTGCTTTCAGGAAAATACGATTCATGAAACACACTCGTGGAAGAATGGCAGTCATACTGATTCTGGCAGGCATCCAACTGTCCAACTTCCATTGCTTTGGGCAGCGACCAAAAATTATTGAATTGAGCATTGTCTGCAGCCTCTTGATCGACAACGCTGAAAGCCTGTATTAGTATAGAATGTAAAGTTGGATAAGTGCCAAGACTCAGGGTGGGGGGTTCGAGAAATGGTGTCGGGTACCAAAGAAAAGAGTGCCATGCAACAATCTATTATACATAAAGGTTGCAAAGTGTAATGAATCATATAAAACGTCATCAATATGTCACATCCATTTTAAAAAAACTGGACACTACATAACTTTTAACACTTAACAATTAGGTACATTTGAAAGGGTCTGGGGAGGGGACTGGGAGGGAGCAGCTCCAGACCAGGGTTGGTTTTATAAAAATTCATTTTAGTAAAATTGTATAAAAATTGTATAAAAATTGTATTTTATTTTAATTTTATTCTTGTTTCATTTTATTTTATTTTATTTTATTCCCAAAAGTCGTTAATAAAATAAAATGACACCATTTTACAAAAATTTTACATTAATTTTACAAAAATTTTACAAAAAATCGGAATCATGCATGCAAGGCCAGAAAAATGTTATCATTAGACCTAAACATGAGTAACCTGTGACAAATTTTCCCATTACTTTACAAAAGTTGCATGCAGTAGGTATTGTTAGCTCGCTGCAAGTGTAAACTTACAATTATTGATAACAATGGTTTGCAATTTTAGAAGAAGGACTACTGGACTATGTTGGGTGCATTTGTAAAATCTCATGCAAAGTGTCAATTGTCATGACAAATGTAAAGTAGTGTCAATTGTCATGCAAAATGTCGAGTGTCATGTCAAATGTTACGTGTCATGTCAAATGTCAAGTGACATGTCAAATGTCATGGAAAGTGTAAATTGTATACCCAAATGTTAGGTTTTTGTATCCAAAACTCATGTTTTGTATCCAAATCTTATGTTTTGTCTTCGCATGTTCACATAAGATTTGGATTCAAGGACAAGATTTGGATACAAAATGTAAGATTTGGATACAGAACATAAGATTTGGATACAAAACAAGATTTGGATACAAATCATAAAAGTGGGATACAATACATTACACTTTAATCTATATATTTGCCATGACAATTGACACTTCACTAGTCATTTGCCATGACAATTGACACTTTGAATGGTATTTTACATAACATTTGACACTTTACAAAGCTTGGGACTTCCCCCAGTCCCACGAATAAACAAGTAGAAACTCAAGCAACAAGATAAAGATTTTACAAAAAAATATGAATTTTTATACAATTTTACAAAAATATGAATTTTTATACAATTTTACAAAATTTTCACAAAAATTCGAATTTTTATACAATTTTTATTTTTATTTTGAAATTTTCCATTTTTTTTTATTTTATTTTATTCTTAAATTTTCCATTTTATTTTTATTTTATTTTTATTCTTTTCAGAGATTTTGCCAACCCTGCTCCAGACTTTGTAAAGTGTGAAATGTCAATTAAAACAAAAAGGTTTTATTACTGAACTTTGCATGACAATTGACACTTTACATTACATTTGTCATGACAAATGACACTTTGGACGACACTTTACTTTACAGGGTTTGGGATTGGCACCAGGCTGGAATTTCCTCAAGTAAAAGACTTTACCTGTTCTCCGAATCCAAAATTCTGATCGTCATTCCCGACATTTTCACTGGCAAAAATTTCATCCGAATTGCAACGTTTCCGTGCATTTTTCTCAGCGTTCATCACATCTTTCACGGCATTCGCGATTAGCTCAACTTGTGACATTAGCATGTATTGATTTTGCTGCCGCATCCAGATATATAATTCACCTAGTTCGTGTGTACAATTTTGGAACAGTGCCAAAGATTCTTGAGATACCTGTGGTGTTTTTGGGAAGTTGTTTAAGAAAATCGTCAATCTAGGGTGTCAACTTCCCTTCCTAAAATTTTCATTTCTGTTTTCAGAAAGCAAAGTTTATAGCCTTTCACATTCTGTTCCTCCTAACTATAGCAAACGAACATTCGAAATTGTTTGCAGTTTTTGAATTTTTATTCCACTTTAAGTAAAAAACAAATTTTTGCGGCAAATTTTTTGTCGGTATTTTCGGTTGAAAATAAATGAAAATGCAAAAATCAGTTGTATTTTTTCCAATTATCATTATCTGATAATCGAACCTCAGCAAAATTAACTCAACCCACCATTTTATGGTCAAAAAAGCCACTGGGAGGTTCCACTCCGCAAGCAATGGAAATCGATTTCCTTCTCGCAACGTGTAGGATTTTCGTCAGCGAATCGATTAATCCGATACAACTATCAAGGATAGAAGTTTGTTTCGCATTAATTACCAAATCCTGGCAATTAAAAAGTTTCAGGCGTATTGGCGCCAAAATATCTTCACTGATTTTGTCGT
The DNA here is from genome assembly GCA_964036195.1 of Sphaerolaimus hirsutus. Lineage (NCBI taxonomy): Eukaryota > Metazoa > Nematoda > Chromadorea > Monhysterida > Sphaerolaimidae > Sphaerolaimus > Sphaerolaimus hirsutus. The sequence goes on along the minus strand of OZ038451.1, from coordinate 4,347,499 downwards.
ATTCGAATGTTAACGAGCTGTAGAATGGGCGATGCGGCATAGTTGATAAAATATTTTTTAGGTTAACCCTAGTTTTATATCACCTGCAAATGAAAGTCAGAATAGCTATGATAAACATTTGATATGTATAGGCACATGAAAAATAATCGGCGGCCTTGGACCTTGGTGAAACGGCGCACGTACAGTAACGATGGCAAACCCTCCAGAAAAAAGTATTTAAATTTTTAAGTATTTTTTCTGAAATGACTTTTCGAAGTTTTCCCCAAAACAAATTTCGAATTTTCGAATTTTTTGGGAATTTTTCGAATCTTTTGGTAGTTTTCGACTTTTTTGGGTAGTTTTCAAATTTTTTAAAATAGTTTTCGAATTTTTTGAAAAAATTTTGTTCAAAACTTAATTGAACTCGGAACTCAACGTTTTATGTCTTTATTACAGCTCAGACACACCGCAAATCAATTGTCAATTGATTTAGAACGTTGAACTTATCTTATCGAAGAAGAATACATATCAATGCCTTGAATTACCTAAAAAAAATTTGAAAAGTCTTTTCAAATCTTTTGAAAAAAAATCGATTTTTATGCATTTTTTTCAGTGTGCTCAAAAATTCGAAAATTCGAAAACGTTTTTGAATTTTCTAATCTTTTCTTGCCATCGTTAACGTACAGTGATTCGAAGGCGCCATGGCGTTTGTCGGCGCTTGACGCCATATTTTCGTGGCGCCAGTGGCGTCTGTTTCGACGAACCTGAAAAACGACATGGCGCTCTTCGCGTTTGGCGGCAAGGTGTTGGCGCTTTTTGCATCATACTAGTGATGTAAAAAGCGCCAGAACTTTGGCGCCAAGGGCCAAGAGCGCCATGGCGTGTTTCATGGGCAGAGCGCCAAGCGCCAATGGCGCCACAGCAAGATAGCGCCAATCGCCAAAAGCGCCATGGCGCTTTTTGCTTTGGCGTTAACGCCAGGCGCCAGCGCCGTGGCGCTTTTACATCACTAATCACTGCTAAATAATTTACACTGTATTTACAGAAATGGATGTACTGTACTCGGTAGTCGGTACCAGAGTTGGTCAAATACTGGTATTTTTGGAAAACGTAAACGTAAACGTAAATACCTTTTCCAAAATGAAAGTATTAATACTAAAACGTAAGGTATTTTTAAAATACCTGGGAAAACGTAAAATAAAACGTAAACGTAAAAAATTATTACTGTATTTCATCTAATAGAAGGGCACCCTTCTATTTTCCACCAGCATTCTATTATGGAGACGCCGTTTTTAGAAGCTGCCCTTCTATTTTTTCGCCAGTTTTTCAAACAATTTGTTCGTTCTGTCAACGCTTTCTCAAGTGTTATGTCACAAAAAATTATATTATGGCGATTCAGAGTTCTTTCAACATTTGATTTTCAAATAGCACAAATTTAATCCACAAAAGCCACTAAATAACAGCATCCGCTGACTTTTTTTAAACGCATTTGGCACAATTCGAGTTTGGGAAGTAATACATAATACTCTGCACTGGAGGTGGGGTCGAACCATAGTATAATTTGAATATTGAATACCTATACCTATTTTGAAAATACGGCTTCTGTGGAGGAAAAGTGTGCGCTGGCGCGCAAAATTTTTAAGTTGTCGGAAATTTATGGCGGAATTTGCATTTTGCTGAAAATTTTTAGTTCTCACAACGTTTTTTACGTTTTCTCTGGTACCCAGGTATTTCGGTCAGGAAAACGTAACAAAACGTAACGGTATTTTATGAAAACGTAAACGTAAACGTAAGTATAAATACCCAAATAACCGGGTATTTCGGGTAAACGTAAATACGTTTTTCCAACTCTGGTCGGTACTGAATGACCGGTCAGCGTATGAGACGCAAATATTACACCCCCAAACTATGTTGGCCGATTATAAATTCTGAAAACCCGTAAATCTGTACGCAAGAATAAGCTTACGGCTTATAATATTACGGAAGAATACGGCTTAAGAGCCTCTGAAAATGCAGCCGGAAATTAATAACTGCACGATTCATTACTTTTTCAAACTAGGTAGGTAAATAAATAGTTCAAAATATGGAATGTTTACATTAGCAGGAAGTGTCAATCAACGCTGGATACATTATGAGCCATACAGGCATTCTTGGATCTGATTTTTATGCAATGTGAGAATTTGGTGGAAAAATGCATTGGGCAGGGGCGGAAAATTTATTAAAATGTGTTGCAAACAGAAAAACAAAAATACAAAAAAATTGGGATAAAAATAAATTACCTAATACGATTGCAGACTGCAGGTGCCAGTTCCGCAAAATGAGAAGTGAGAAGTGAAATGGCAAAGGCGAAGTAAAAGCGCAAAGGCCAAGTGAAACGGCAAGTGAATTGGCAAGCGAAATGGCGAAAATGAACAGAAATTACTTTTTATTTTTTTTATGTTACTTCGCTTTGCCAATTCACTTATCATTTTGCAGAACTGGCCCCAGATCAAACAGTTTACATCAGCCTCTGTTGCATGGAGCGTTGCAAGAGAAAATGTGAAATCATATTTATATACCGGGTGATTCACAGAAAATTATATTACGCAGAAAATTAAATTCGAATTTCTCATTGAGAATAATGCTGCTGCTAATTAAAGACCCAAATTGGTAGACTGGATGCCAAATGTAAAATGAAACATATACCGTATTTCACCGAAATAATCCAGGGGGTTTATTTTTTCAGACTGAAAATTATGAGAGGGGTATTTCGAGGGGGTTTATTATTTCGACATAAATTTTCGTGAAGGATCGTGGTAAAGAATAGGCCATTACGCACCCAAATGCTATAATAAGAATCGCCAAAGAGGTTAAAATAGGGACGTAAAATATCAATGTGTAAAATCACTACACAAACTAGTCTACCGTATTACCTCGAATTATCCCCCCCTTGAATTGACCCCCCCTCGAATAAACCCCCCCTCAAAATGGGCTGGGGAAATAATAAACCCCACTCGAAATACCCCCCCCCCCTTCGGAATGATGTACGTCACGTACATAATAAATAAGTCATGTATGCAATGTACATGATGTATATTACTGTTAATTTACATTGCAGCTACACATAGACTAGTTTGTGTAGCTATCTACGTTTTTATGTCCAAATATATCCTGTTTGGACACATTTTTTACCTGTTTTGGGTATGAAAATGCCTACTATTTACTACGGTCCTTACGAAAATTTCTGAGGAAATAATAAAACCCCCCCTCGAATTACTTTTTCAAACTAGGTAGGTAAATAAATAGTTCAAAATATGGAATGTTTACATTAGCAGGAAGTGTCAATCAACGCTGGATACATTATGAGCCATACAGGCATTCTTGGATCTGATTTTTATGCAATGTGAGAATTTGGTGGAAAAATGCATTGGGCAGGGGCGGAAAATTTATTAAAATGTGTTGCAAACAGAAAAACAAAAATACAAAAAAATTGGGATAAAAATAAATTACCTAATACGATTGCAGACTGCAGGTGCCAGTTCCGCAAAATGAGAAGTGAGAAGTGAAATGGCAAAGGCGAAGTAAAAGCGCAAAGGCCAAGTGAAACGGCAAGTGAATTGGCAAGCGAAATGGCGAAAATGAACAGAAATTACTTTTTATTTTTTTTATGTTACTTCGCTTTGCCAATTCACTTATCATTTTGCAGAACTGGCCCCAGATCAAACAGTTTACATCAGCCTCTGTTGCATGGAGCGTTGCAAGAGAATGTGAAATCATATTTATATACCGGGTGATTCACAGAAAATTATATTACGCAGAAAATTAAATTCGAATTTCTCATTGAGAATAATGCTGCTGCTAATTAAAGACCCAAATTGGTAGACTGGATGCCAAATGTAAAATGAAACATATACCGTATTTCACCGAAATAATCCAGGGGGTTTATTTTTTCAGACTGAAAATTATGAGAGGGGTATTTCGAGGGGGTTTATTATTTCGACATAAATTTTCGTGAAGGATCGTGGTAAAGAATAGGCCATTACGCACCCAAATGCTATAATAAGAATCGCCAAAGAGGTTAAAATAGGGACGTAAAATATCAATGTGTAAAATCACTACACAAACTAGTCTACCGTATTACCTCGAATTATCCCCCCCTTGAATTGACCCCCCCTCGAATAAACCCCCCCTCAAAATGGGCTGGGGAAATAATAAACCCCCCTCGAAATACCCCCCCCCCTTCGGAATGATGTACGTCACGTACATAATAAATAAGTCATGTATGCAATGTACATGATGTATATTACTGTTAATTTACATTGCAGCTACACATAGACTAGTTTGTGTAGCTATCTACGTTTTTATGTCCAAATATATCCTGTTTGGACACATTTTTTACCTGTTTTGGGTATGAAAATGCCTACTATTTACTACGGTCCTTACGAAAATTTCTGAGGAAATAATAAAACCCCCCCTCGAATTAACCCCCCCTCAAATTTTGCTGGCGAAATAATAAACCCCCATGGGGGTATTTCGAGGTAATACGGTATCTGTAGCAGCGATGCAAATTTGCCTCAATTAATACATCATATACACTGCATACATAATGTACTTCATTCCAGACGGGGGTATTTCGAGGGGGGGGGGGTATTTTTTCTTCAGCTGGAAAAGACCTGAGGTATTTAGAGGGGGGGGCGGGGTAATTCAAGGGGGAGTATTTCGAGGCAATACGGTAGATCTAACTATTTCAGGTAAACCACACGGTATATTCCATGTTCTGTCGCCCTTCTGATTGCCGCAATCAAAAAACGACCTAATCTAAAATAACATCAAGAAAAAAAATCGGCGCCGTACAAAATGTCGTTATTGATTGTTTCTGAGATAAGCTAGATAATACGTTTGTTGCGATGGCCACGTTAAGTGATGTGAAAATGCCATGGCTCCAACGCCAAAGCAAAACTTGTCATGGCGCCTGGTCCCCCTCTTGTGAGCGCTAGGAAAAAATAACCCCCCTATCTCTAAATAACTAAAAAAATAACCCATATCATAGTTCTGAACACCTTGGATGTCATCACCACCAATCTTTTAAATATTTTTGTGTTTTGGAGCACTTACAACGTAATTTTTACCTTCAATTAACGTTCTACGTTAACTGAAGGTAATAACGTTCGTAATTTTTACGTTCAATTGGAGGTGCCGTTTTATTGGAGGCTGCCGTTTTATTCTTTTCATGGGTGTAAAAAAGTGCCGGGACCTGCCGTTCTATTGGAGGTATGCCGTTCTATTAGAAGAAATACGGTAATGTGCATACGTTTTGCGACATTGGTTGAGTGACTACACACTTTGAATCGATTGAATCGATTATTCTAGACATTTTAAAGTGATCAAATGATATAATTGATTAGATTTATGCACAAATGCAAATATTAGATGTGTCAAGCTCACTCCACACACTCGCTTTTGGATTGATTTCATTCACTCAAATTTGAAAATGCAACTAAAAATGAGATAGGTGTCGAAAACGGTATATTATTATAGGCCACCAGAAATTTAGAGTCATGCGTCTGAACCGATCATTCTGAAAAAAAACTGTAATTTTTAAAAGAAAGAAAAGCCTACCGCAGAAAGTTTGAAGGAATTTCTAGTCTTTTGTGAAATTGGCATGGAAGCTTAATGTTTTTTTTATCCCCTAAAAGGTTGCCCAAAATGCAAAAGACATTCGGAAGCATGACTATAAAATTCAGCGTGCGTTCAATGCACAACAAATGAATGAGCACACAACTCTGATATTCAGAAATTGATTAGGTACCTATCTGCCATAAGGCGATTTTACAGAATGTACTTTCAATCCGCAACAAATTATAAATGTATTTAAAATACAGAGTGAATATGTTCTACAACGATGAACCAAGTATTTACGTTAAAGGTAACCAGTATAGTTTGATCCTACACTTTGCAGTAAATGTACCGTATCCCATCCAAGAAAAAAAGATTTTTTTTCTCTTAACAACAAATACATTAGTGGTAAATCCGACGATTTATCAAGCTACTTAAATCACCAAATTACGGTAACATGTCCTGCAAAGCGTGCGATCCGATCAGTATTTACAGAAATCAGTAATCACAACATTTCTTGCATCATGAATTTTTCGTTTGCCCTGCCGTTTGACAATTTTCCGTCTCAAATCACGTTGACACACATCCTGTTTTCTCGGATCTTTTCCCCAACTTTTTGACAGAAATCGTTCCAAAAACCGATCAGAATGTTTTTGAAGCACATGCGACAAGAGCATCATTTGCGTTTCGGGACTCTCTGCACCTGAATTTTCAATTTCCTTTTCTATGAAATGACAACGTTGGCAATTTTTCGGATTTTTTGTCTCTATATTCTCTGGCACTGGTGATGAATTGCGAGGCATCTGGTCGCCACTTGTGGTATCTGGGAATGAGACATGAAAATACCGTATTTCCTCGAAATACCCCCCGGGGGTGATTGTTTCATAGTGGTCCCGAGAGGGGGGGGGGGTTAAACGGGGGGGGGTATTTCGAGGGGGGGGGGGGGGTTAAACGGGGGGGGGGGGGTATTTCGAGGAAATACGGCAAAAGAAAACATGAAAATTATGCGGTGTCCCAATGCTTGTAGTCATGTAAACCCGCTAGTCATGTAGATCTGCCAGTCATGTATTTCTACCCGTTACTCATCTTTACCCGTCAGTCATCTATGCAAAGTGCATCTATGCATCTAGTTTTCCCCTGGTAGAACAGTGATATATACTTATATAAGTCAATAGACTCTTATATATAGCGGTCATTGTTGCATTTTTCCACGTCTGCATACCGTATTACCTCGAATTATCCCCCCCTTGAATTAACCCCCCCCCCCCCTCGAAATACCCCCCTAAATTTCGGCTGAGGAAATAATAACCCCCCCCCCCTCGAAATACCCCCCCCCTAAAATTGAGTGTAACGTGAACGTACATGACAAATACCGCAGTTTGTGTTCTGTACTATGCAGAACACATGTTAAAACTGATGATTAAGTGACGTTAGGGAACGGTTTTTGTGTATATACAGTAATATATGCCTATAAACACATATAAATCTATGTGACTGTTCGATTTTTCTACGTCTGCGTATGGGGAATTTCCGAAAATTTCTGGCGAAATAATAGACCCCCCCCCCCCCCTCGAATTATCCCCCCCTCAAATTTTGCTGGCGAAATAATAAACCCCCTGGGGGTATTTCGAGGTAATACGGTACGTTACAGACGACAATTTAGTACTGGAATTTAAAAATTTCTGGCGAAATAATAAGTCCCCCCCTCAAAATTCTCACTCTGAAACAATCACCCACGGGGGGTATTTCGAGGAAATATGGTATATTTTAAAAGCTTCTTACGGTGAATCAAAGGTCTACTTTCTCCACCAAAAGTTCTCTGACTGCAACAACCCCCTCCCCCCCCCCTGCCAAAAAAAAACTACCCAACCATGGGGCACTCACAGACCCTGTCAATTGTTGAATGTCATGCAACGTGTCAAAACTTACCCATTTTGCAGGGCATTTTACATGACTTTTGACACTTTGCATGACATTTCACATTTTACAGAGTCTGCTATTTGCACCCCAAAGTCACAAACCTGGTTCATCCTTGATTATGACAGAATCAGAGCCGTGAAAATGATCACCGGAAGACTGATAAGATGACTGATTGTGAAAAGTTTGCAGTTGGGTTTGCATTCCTAGTTCCATCGATATCGGCTGCGGCTCGCTATTCGATTTTGGCGATTGCGATTGTGATGGCTTCTGGTCAATGAGTGTGCAGGGCCCAGGCGCCTGTGTTTGCGAAAAATAGTGATTTTTGATGGGTTTTATCGTATTTCTAATGCCGTATATGCTAGAATAAGTCCCCCCGCTCGAATAACTCCCCCCTCTTGTGAGTGTGAGGAAAAAATAACTCCCCCTCGAATAACTCCCCCACTTTGATGGGTAGAAAACATTTCACAAAATATCACATTTACAAAAAAATGTTTTTTTTGTAAATAAATATATGTATTATCTTCCAGCTAGAGTTTACTAATATTGATTTCACTGCTTGAATTGTGAATTTTGTATTCCTACAAATGATTTATGTTAACAATATTACCACATTTCTGCAGTAAAATAATCATACAGTTTAGTAAAATTCTGACGAAAAATAACTCCCCCCTCGAATAACTCCCCCCTATAAAACGTCTGACGTAAAAATAACTCCCCGGGGGACTTATTCGAGGATATAGGGTAATTAAGGACGGAAAGCGTTTTTTCAACGACATAGGTAGTTAAAAAACCGGTTGAGTCAACAAATAAAGTCAACATAATCTCATTTTACGGCTAATTATTATCTGGTAGAATGCAGAAATGGAATCTTGAAATTGACACTAAAACAATGAAAACAAGCAGCCATGCCAATTTTCACGTGAAATTACGTGCGTGCATGCAAAAATTTGCAAAACTGTTTGTTTTTTTAAAACGGTTGAAAATACACCAACCATCCCTTAGAAAAAAAACTTTATCTGAGCAAAAAAGCTGGGGAAGCATACAGCCTCTTACACCTGGAATGAATCAGTGTGAATACTGAAAAAAAAGAAATGTGCTGCGTGCAAGCATTTCAAATCAAATCAAACTAGACAGAATCATGATATAGAAATGCAAGATGGGAATGCAAAACTGCATGTGCAGCGTAAATTCCTGTACACATACATAATGCGGATTTGTTTATCTGATTATTATGTACCGTATTTCTTCGAATTACCCCCCCCCCTCAAAATGGACACTATGAATTAATACCCCCCCCCCCCCCCCAATTGAGTGTAAAGAGAACGTAAATGACAAAAGATGCGGTTTATGACCCGGGCAATGCATAACACACGTTAAAACAATGATTGTGTTACGTTAGAACATGGTTTATACCATCTACATAATTATATAAGGCTGTAGACCCTTATACAAGGTGGTTTTTGTTGCATTTTACTACGTCAGCGTACATTATTAGTACTGGTAGTACAAAAAAACTCTGGCGAAATAATAAACCCCCCACGAATTACCACCCTCAAAATTCTCACACCTAAAAAATAAACCCCCTGGGTGTATTTCGAGGAAATACGGTATTCACATTGATTAATTGCCATTGTGTTGAAAATTCTGATAAAAATCCCTCGAACACCCTAAACAGTTTCAAAAAACACCTGAGGCTATTTAATGAAAATACAGTAACCCTTAGAATAACAGACCTCGACAAAATCAGAATGAACCTGTTCTTCCAACGATTCACATTGACAGTTCTGGTCATCATCTACCAAAATACAATCCGAAACCTTGTTCGATTGCTCGTGCACGTGCCTACGTGCATTCGCGGCGGCACGTTTAACGTTTTTCACGGCACGTTTGAGTTTTTCAATTGAAACCGATGTGGTGACGTCGTCGTTCTGTTGCAGCAAGGCGGACAATTTTTGAATATTTGGCAAATGCCTTCGGTACGTTGTCACGCATTCCGCCACTACCTGGGAATGATTTGTAGTTTTGGAAGATTTTCAAATGTTAACCATTTGCATTGCACTGTTACATGTGAGAGCCTAGCCACTGTGATCCAGCGGTTGTGCGCTGGTGTTCTGATCATACAATGGACGCGGGTTCAATTCCAGCCGGTAGCAGTGCATTTTTTGCACTTTTTGGAAAGTAAACACATACCGTATTTCCTCGGATTACCCCCCGGGGGTTTATTTTTTCAGAGTGACAATTTTGAGAGAAAAACGTGAAAAATGCAACAATAACCACCATTTATAAGCTTTTACAGCCTTTGATAAGGATGTAGATGGTAAAAACGATGTTCTAACGTAACACAGTAAGTGTTTTGAACGTCTGTTAAGAATTTCCGGACCACAAATTCATAGTGCCCATTTTGAGGGGGGAAATACGGTATTTGAGTAAGATCGCAGATAGCTCTACACAAATAAAATGATGAAATGATGCCGGCAAGCGGCAGTACGTGATAAAATCGCGCCATGGCGACATTTTTTCTGTTGTGGATGTACCTAGGTGTTATGGATGCACTTCATAACACAATTTAAAAATTCCACGATGTTTTGAAGCACTTTTTACCAGTTGTTGGCAAATAAGTGCACATTTCGAGAAAAGAACCACAAAAATTTCATTCACACCAATTCAACACAGAAAGTAAATTAAAAAAATACAATCAAGCCTAGGGTTGGCCAATGTTTTTTTTAAACGTTTTTTTTTAAAAACGTTTTTTTAATAAAAAAACATGACGTCCGAAATGTTTGTTTTTTTTAAAAAAACATCGACCGAAAATGTTAGTACTAAGCACTAGGTATTTTGCAAAATTTTTGCGCGCAAGCGCGCAATTTCACACACAAATTGACATTGGTGGTTGTTTTCATTGGTTTTGTGGCATTTTTAGTATCAAAGTATTCATTTCTATGTGCTACCATGGGTTAATAAGCCGTCATATGTTGCTGTACTATATACTATTGAGGTAATGTGCTTCCATGTACCTCAACAGTGTGTAACTTCACTCCCAAAGTAACAACCTCCTTTTATAACCTTGTTTGATCACTATTCCGTGCCAAACTTTACCTGAAGTCACGAACATTCGACTATAAGGCGATATACGAACGATATGTCGACAAAAATGGATATTTTTGACACAAATCACCACTTATAATGCTATCCCATGGCTCCACAGCCATTATATGGTCATATATAACATCACAGAGTATTGCCACTGTCTGATATACCTATATATGTTGACACAATGTCATATCTGGGAGCTTTTAAAAAAAAACGTTTTTTATTAAAAAAAACGTTTTTTTATAAAAACATCGAGTTAAAAAAACGTTTTTTTTCCAACCCTAATCAAGCCAAACCTTTGGATGGTCGAAATATCCCCCTCGCGAAGGAATTCCACATGCGAGGCAAATAGTTTTCCTTCTGGCAATATGCAAGTTTTGCATTAGAGAATCTATTAATTCGATGCAACTTTCCAGTGAATAAGTCTGGTTTTCATCCTTAAAAGAAATTTTACAATTCAATAACTGCCAATGAATCGGTGCCAAAATGTCCTCAATAATTTTGTCATATTCCAATGTTAGCCAGCTATAGAATGGGGCGTAGGGCATAGCGAATAAAATCGAATTTAAATTGGTGATTATTCCGTCCAAAAAACCTGAAAAAAGAAAATATACACAAATCAGCAAGAAAGAATAAAATCTGTTATAAACGCTGATTTCCACGTAAACGCAAAGGGAGAGTAAATCGTATTTTAGAAACTGCAATCATCTACATGTATTTAATTGCACCTGCAGTTTACCGCACAGCTGCACGCTACGCTGCACAAAGAATTTGCCGTTTTTCAACAAAATGTGACGAATTTCGACAAAAAAAGTAAGAGCAATGTAATGTGATCGAAATAGTAACTTTATCTAGCTTTTCTGTTCAGGTGGAATATGGTAAAATGTGAAATTAGTGGATCAAACGTACACAATACAGCGACGTTATTTGAAAATGTAAAAAAACAAAAAAAAACAAGAAAACCCTTTAAAAACAAGTAAATAACAATTTTTTAGAGCGGCATGGCCAGTGCTATGGAATGCATACAAAATAATAATATGTAATTATTTTATTCATCATTTTACAATATCTAGGTGTTCCTAAAATGTTTACCATATTTCTTCTAATAGCAGAACGCCGTATTATTTTTGTCAACTTTCTCTACCTGCCTTTCTATTGAAATTTCACACATTAAGCATTTGAACATATTTTTGCAATGAAAATTGAACAACATTTTAATATCAGAGTCAAGGCAGGGGTTCAATATATCGGCTTTTTCAACGTGTAGAAGACAGTAAAGGGGTTAAGTAGCTACAAATAGGAGAAAAATAGGTATACGAACACATTGCATGCAGCAGAGTTGTTAAAAGTACCAAACTTTTTTCAAAGTATTCATAAACATAAAGTATTTATTTTTTACTACCCCTAGACTCCCAGAGTACAGAATTTATAATACAGGGGTGGGCATCTTCAGTTACCGCTGGAAAAACGCGATAGTTTGAGCTACAGTCGAGCTATCACAATGAAATTTTAACACAATAGAGTAGACTCCATAGGACACCTTTTCTGAAGTTTGCAACCCAAATGGCCACATTTTGGGTGAGTTGTGGAACGCACAGTTTTTAGTGTAATTTTGTGACTTGACCCCCCTTATCTTGGGACTGGGGGACTATTTGAGAAAAAAAAAAGAATTTGGTCACAGCCCTGACCCCAAACCCCAACATACTCAAAGAGCATCAAAATCGGCAAATGTACGATATAATCGGATGACACCAAAGACCCATGACCCCCCCCTAAAATTCCACCCTCGATTTATCCTATGCATGATGCCAAGTCACAAAATTACTCTAAAAACTGTGTGTTCCACAAATCACCCAAAATGTGGCCGTTTGGGTTGCAAACTTCAGAATAGGTGTCCTATGAAGTCTACTCTATTGTGTTAAAATTTCACCGTGATAGCTCAACCGTAGCTCAAGCTATCGCGTTTTTCCTGCGGTAACTGAATATGCCCACCCCTGTATAGTAATATAATTCAAGTGCAGTAATATAGGTAATTTTTTACTTATACTCATGAGTAAACGTGAGTAAACATACTTTTTACACAGAAAATGCAAAAGAGAGTATTTTTGATAAATTTTGCTCCAATTTTCACTCCAATCAATAATTTTTATACTTTTTGCACATTATCATCTAAAATTCAGTAGTTCACATGTTTTTTCACCTATTTTCAGCTATTCTTGTTTACATGTGTTAATCTTCCTATTTTTGGTTATTTTCCCCCAAATTTTTGCTTTTTTCTCTCTTATGCCTGGAAAAAGCCTATCTGAAATACGTTTTCTGTATACAGTATACATAAAAGTATACTAATTCATAAGAACTAATTTATGAAACAGTATACATAAAAGCGAGTGCAGGAACTTTTTCAGAGGAAACGTAAACGTATGTACTCTGTACTCGAGTACACGTATTTATCGAGTAAAAGTAAATACGTTTTAACAACTCTGGCATGCAGAACGATATTGCAACACGCGCGAAGCAGGCGCGAAATGCGACAATGTTTGCATAATGAAAACAGACCACGTGGCATCTGTTGTTTCAAATACTTGTGAGGATTGTTTTTTTACATTGTTGTGAGCAATGAGTCCAGTTTCCCCGCTTTTGGCGAGGTGCCCAATGTGCGGCTTGGGTAAGGTTATGCCATCGTTCTTACATTTGCAGTGCAAAAATTCTAAATATGAGGGACTGTGGCGGGCCTGGCGGCATGCATCAAAAGCAAAGTAATAAGCGATTAGTGAGTGCAAATGTTGTTAGATACATTGGCTTGTTGTGTCGTTTTGGTGAATTCATGTAAATGCTGCGTGTAGCGCAAACCAGGGGCCAGTTCCGCCAATTGAGAAGTGAGAGTAAAATGGCAACAGCGAAGTGAAATTAGAAGTGAATTGAGAAGCAAATTGGCAAAAGCGAAGGGAAGTTACTTTTTCTTTTTACTTCGCTTATGCCAATTTACTTGCCATTTCACTTCGCTTTTGCCAATTTACTTGCCATTTCACTTCACTTTTGCCAATTTACTTGCCATTTCACTTCACTTTTGCAATTTAACTTCTCACTTCTCAATTTGCGGAACTGGCACCAGGCATACTTTTTTAAACCCAAATGGAAGTGATATAATGCGAATTCCATCGATTTTCTTGACCCAAAACGCTGTCACATCAAAAACATCCGAACGAACGCCAGAAAATACAAAAAATAATCTATTCAGAACTGTTTGCTGGGAAAAGTCGATGATTGGAAGGTGACGTTCTTTGTAGAGAATCTCGTGCGAGAAATTACAAAAAAACATGTCTATGAGAAAATTCTGAAGAATACGCAAGCCGATATTATTTTGAATATTTGAACGCGGTAGATGGATGCGCTGGCATCAGAGAAAAAGCGCCATGGCGCTTGACGCCATTTTTCGCCATTAGTCTACATAGCGCCATGATACTGCACCACCATGAGGCGTAGGCTCGCTTGGCATGTAGACCCGTTGCGGGGGTCCCATGGGGGGTGTTCAGCTATCTATCTATCCAGAGGCTGCTATCCCCTGAGTTTTGCCCCCAAATCTCTCAACTATCTACTATCTACCGTATTACCTCGAAATACCCCCATGGGGGTTTATTATTTCGCCAGCAAAATTTGAGGGGGGGTTAATTCGAGGGGGGGGGTTATTATTTCGTCAGAAATTTTTCGTAAGTATTGTTCTAAAGAGTAGACATTTTCATACCCAAAACAGGTAATAAATGCATTCTAACAGGATATATGAGGACGTATTGTGCATCGCTACACAAACTACAGTCTCTATGTGTAGTTGCGATGCACTTTGGTCGCAATTAATACATCATGTACATTGCATACATGATGTACTTCATTCCAGGGGGGGGTATTTCGAGGGGGAGGGGGTTTATTATTTCCCCAGCCCATTTTGAGGGGGGGTTAATTCGAGGGGGGGGTTAATTCAAGGGGGGGATTAATTCTAGGTAATACGGTAAGTGGAGCAAACTTTGAGCGATTTTTCCCCAACCTTCACCCAAAATCACTAAATTTTGCCTCATTTTGTCAATTTTGCCTTATATCATATATATTTTGCCCCAGCGAGCCTCCAGAATAATTTTCAGCTATCTATCCCTCAGGAGGAGAGATTTGCCATCTGTGATGCCGCCGCGAGGGTCAAAACAATGGAAATCCGTGATCCTCTATCTACATGCCGAACGGGTTACATGCCAAGCGGCACAGGCCCCATCATGCATCAAACTTCTGAACCATTTTTTACATTGTTTCAGTAAATACACTGAACATGATTGCATTTCGGTAAAGATCATAGGTGTTTATTACACAGCGTGTTCAATGCGCCTACTAGTTTTCAACTGAAACCTTGAAAACCCATAAATTTTCTCATATGGTCGCTCAAATTTTCTCATTTCGCTCATATGGTGGCTTTCCGATAACATTTTATCATCAACCGTTTTTACAAATTCTGTACAAGTTCAGGTACGGTTGCTAAATTAAAATACTAAGAAATAGTACAGAAACCCTAGAGATTAGTACCGTATTACCTCGAAATACCCCCATGGGGGTTTATTATTTCGCCAGCAAAATTTGAGAGGGGGTTAATTCGAGGGGGGGGTTTATTCGAGGGGGAGTCTTATTATTTCGTCAGAAATTTTCGTAAGTATCGAAGTAAATAGTAGGCATTTGCATGCCCAAAACAGGTAATAAGTGTTTCCAAACAAGATATATTTAGTAGATTAGCTACACAAACATGTCCATGTGTAGCTGCAATACAAATAAACAGTAATATACATCATGTACATTGCATACATGACGTATTTATCATGTACATGACGTACATCATTTCGAAGGGGGGGGGGTATTTCGAGGGGGGGTTTATTATTTCCCCAGCCCATTTTGAGGGGGGTTAATTCGAGGGGGGGGTTAATTCAAGGGGGGGGATAATTCGAGGTAATACGGTATACATTTTTCTCAGTCGAAAATGGTAATGAAAAATAACAGTTGTCTCAAAGTCGCAAAACACGCGCTGGTTTACAAAAACATTTCGAAAACTGATAAATATTTTAAACACATGGATAATTAATGGATAATGCTATTTAATGGAGAACAGAAACATCTCCTTAAACTCAAATGTGATCAAAACAAATGTAAAAGTTTTGGAAATTTTGGTCGTCAACTAAACTAGTAAATGTACAAAAACGTTAACAAACACAACGCGTAATTTAATAAAAACTATAGGACAACAAACGTAAGCAGTCGATCACAGGAAGTCTTATTTGACGGTTCCACTCACAATCAATGTGAAGTCATTAATAATATTATTCGGCGCGACAAATTCAATCAGCGATATTCTTGCGGTGAAGACTAAAATAATGGCGCAGAAAAAATATGAATTAATATTATTTTGTAGTTTTACTCGACCTTTTTTCGTTTTTTTCTCCATGTTTCATGCCGAATATCCAAGATATCTCACAATTTTAAAGTATACCACTGAATCTTTTCAGTTTTACGAAAATATTTAAGACTGTAAACTGTACCAAATTTTGCGCAAAAGCTGCTACGGCAAGCTAAAAGCCGTTTCACAATAAGTGCACCAAGTAGAGTGGCAAAATGCGCCAATTTCTGTTTCAAATATATAAAAACAGATATACGCAGCGTTTGATGAATACCTAAATACTACACATGACTAATGTGTATCACGTAGAAAGTGCAGCTAAAACGGCACACAGTCAAATATGACCGCCGAACAATTTGTCATAGACATGAATCTTGGCAAAAATATATTCCAGTGAATTAGCACTTTACATTGAAATTGTACATAACACATCTGAATAAAAGGCATGTGTTTTATTTTTCCATCACTTTTTCCATAAAACGTATGGCGCTGGCGCATTGCGCTAGCGCCAAAGCAAAAAGCGCCATGGCGCTTGGCGCCTTTTTGCTCTGGCGCCATTGGCGTTTGGCGCTTGGCGCTCAAGTCATAGCGCTTTTCACATCACTAAACTTCTGTGACCCAAAAAATCCAAACCCGAGAGTGAACATTTTGATTCAACGCACAGAATTTAACATGACAAGGCAGAAATTTAATTCTATGCTATTTCCATTCTCACCCAGTCATAAACATTCACTACCGTTGAATCGATAAAAACAGCTGTTTTATACTTCATTGTGTCTTTTAAAATGATACCTAATTTTAGTGGGAAATAAAATGCTAATTTAAAATGATCAAGTGGCACGACGAGACAACTGCCTGTCGTGCATAGCGGATAAAACGTATTTACGTTATTCAGAAAAATACGTACACTCAACTACTGAGTAAATATTTACATTTACGTCTCCTCTGAAAAAAGTACTCTGTACTCGTTTTTACCAACAATTTTTGAAATTATTTTACTCGAGTACAAAGAACGCACACAAACGCAGATAAGCCTTCATATAAGCCTTTTCAAGGCATAGACGCTCAAGAAGGAGAAAAAGTGAAAAATAGTATAAAAAGCCAATGAATATAAATATATACCGTATTTGTTCGAAATACCCCCAGGCCCCAGATTTAATTGGGCAGACAGATTTCTGCCCTCCGCGCCCAGCACCTGACATGCCCTTCATGCACACCAGGCAAAATTTTGTATAACGAGATACAATTGCGCCCTGCATGCCAGGCGCCTGACACGCCCGACGATCCTGCCAGGTGCACCCTCACGAGTGCCTGACTTGCCTGAAAATTGCAAAATGAGATTTAATTGTGAAGGCATGCCTGGCAAAATTTAACAGAACATGAGAAATGTGCCCTGCATCCTCAGAGGTGCAGGGCAGGTAACTTTTCATGTTTTGAGTTTGACTTTTTTCCATAGTGTATCCAAATATGATTTTTGTATCCAAAACTTATTTGTCATGTATCCAAATCTTATGTTTTTGGTATCCAAATATTATGTTTTGTATCCAAAACTTATGTTTGTGTATCCAAATCTTATGTTCATGCCCGTTCTGCCAGGTACCTGACAGCTGCTGCCCGGCATGCAATTAAATCTCAATCTGCGTGGCAGTCGGGCGGTGGCTGTCAGGCGCCTGGCATGATGGGCGGGCGGCGCGGGCATGCTTGCACCATGATCAAATCTCGAATTACCAGACACACCCGTCATGTCCTCCCTCTCAGGGATAATCTGCCCAATTAAATTTGGGACCAGGGGTTTATTTTTTCAGCATGGAAATTTTGACGGGGGTATGGGTAAATTTTATTTCGAGGGGGCACGGTAAGCAAATATAACTGAAAATAGCTAGAAACACAAGAGTTGGCGAATTTGGGCAAAAAAGTATGACATAGTGAATTTGAGTGAAAACTGAGTTGAGGGTTGTGAAAATTGGGGTAAAATTTCCCATAATTACTCACTTTCGCATTTATTAGGTGTAAAATATACAAATAAATGAGTAAAAATGAATACTTTACATTTGCGTGTACATTGAAAAAGTTCATTACTTTCAACAACTCTGCTGCAGTGCTATGTTGGTGTTAAATTTTGAAAATCAAAAATGCTTTCAAATTTTTGGTTTACTTAATTTTGGATGTGCGACCAGCGAATCATTGGTCGGTAGGCAATGAACCGATTTTTTTGTGAAGGATAAAAGGGTTCGGAATTAGTTTTCCGATTTTGCGCTCAAATCAATGGGAGCAAAGGCGTGCATACTGCTCACGTTGTTAAAAAAAGAAGTGCGCGAAACAAATAAATGGATTTTATGTAAAATCGGGTTGAAATCGAAATGACTGTTTGCGTGCCGGTGGTAGTGATGTAAAAGCGCCATGGTGCTTCTGGCGCTTGGCGCCATTTTGCCATGGCGCCATTGGCGTTTGGCGCTAGCGTCGAAACAGTGCCATGACGCTTTTGGCGCCAAAGTCCTGGCGCTTTTCACATCACTTGCCCGTGGTCACCGCGGCGTGTCGGTGAATATGGCAAATTTTTTTTGTAAATCTGTTGTGAATTCGAACAAAAAATGGCTCAATGAATAAAAACACCCACGACAGACTGTTCTGCAATTCAAAAATATTGCAACTAAAGCTTGATGTAATGTGTCTGCACTAGTGATGTAAAGGCACCGGGGCACCGGTGCCCCGGTGCTGGGCACCGAAGGGCACCAGCACCGGTGCTGGTGCGGTGCCATTGCAATATTCAGGGGTGCTCTGCCGGTGCCGGTGCCATTTTTTCCAAAAGGCACCGGTGCCGGTGCGGTGCGGTGCCATTTTGTGGCCGGTGCCCCAGGGTGCAAGGTGCCCTTTTCATGCGTTGGCAAAGGTGCCGGTGCGGTGCGGTGCCATTTTTCCCGGTGCCTTTAACATCACTAGTCTACACACACTAGTTTTCACATGACTTTGTGGGAAAACTGTATTTTTTTCAAATGCAGATTAATCAACAGGATTGAATGATTTCATCAAATTTTAATGTGAATTTAAATTAATGAAAGTTAAAATTTGAAAATTGGGAAACTAAAACACATATAGCATACAATAAGAGTAGGCTGCATGTCGCCATTTCAGTTTTCACCCAAGTCACAGTGAAAACTAGTGTGTAGGGCCCATCAATCAGCATTTGAAAAAAATTCAATTTTAACCGTAGTCATTGCAGGTGTGTGTGAAGGTAGAGTGTCAACTTTCTGTTTTCTGTTTCCGTTTTCCAGCAAGTGCAAAACTTTTCTGTTTCCATTTTCTAGCAGCTGTATTTTTATTCTGTTTCCGTTTTTCTGGCTCATTTTCTGTTTTCTGGCCAAATTTTCAGTTTTTCCAATTTTTTTCCATTTTCTGGCTAAATTTTCTTTTTTCCACTTTTTTTCCAGCTAAATTTTCTGTTTTTTTTTGCCTAATTTCCATTTTTCTGGCTCAACTTTCTGGTTTCTGTTTCAGCCAAACTGGTAAGCATGCATACAGATTTTTCAATTATGTGAATTTTTTGTTTCCTGCAAAATTTCTGCAATTTTTTCCCATTTCCGGCAAATTTCAGCCCATTTTTCTGCTTTCTGGCAAATTTTATTTTTCCGTTTTTCGGCCTTTCATTTTTGTGTTTTCTGCAGTGGAAAATGGAAACAGAAACGGAATTTTTTCTTCATTTTCCGTTCCCGTTTTCCGCCAAGTGCAAAGAAAGTTTCTATTTTTGTTTCCGTTTTCCGGCAAGTGCAAAAAATTTCTGCTACAGTTTTCAGTAAAATTTTTTTTGACGCCCTACCGGTATGTGTAGGCACACTGGAAAAAAGGGTTGTAAATAACTCCACGAATAAACGTAAAAGCGCATAGCTAGTGGTGTGATATGGCTACTGACATGTTTGCATTGGTCTACGCACGCACGTTTGAACGTTTTGAGTTATCACTTTTTAAATGTCCCCGAGCCGAGAATCTTCCACATTCCAAGGTACCATATTTTCTTGAATTATTCCCCACTTTTAGACGAATGAAAACCAAATACTTACCCCTCAAATAATTTCCCCCTTTAGGCATATGCTCAATTTGTTGTCTAAAAATTTGAGCAAAAATGACATGTTATGTTCTTACTAAAATTTTTTTTCATGAAATGAGTTGAAACATGCTTGAAAATTTTGAGACAAAATTAATACCCCCTAATTAAAAAATAAAATAAAAGTAATATAGCCGACAAAAAATTCTTCCACTGGGAATTATTCAAGCAAATACGGTACTTAGGGTTGGAAAAGGAACTGAGTCCTGGTTCCGGGCAAAAAATCATATAAATAAGGGCACGGGGGTGTGTGCAACTGTACACAATCCACCATTACAATGAGCAAGTTATCACAGCCATGTTTATCTAATCCCATCAACGATTCCAAGTGCATGACCTAAGCTTTGTTTGTGGCCGGGTATATGATGTCAAAAATACAATTTCATACTTCATTCAACACCATCTAGTTTCAACTCAAGTTTCACTAATTTTTACAATGTAGATTAAAAGTTAGGTAGTTTTCACACATAGAAAAACAGTAGGCTGGGGGTCCACCACATTTTTTTGCTTCCCAATTTCTTGTCCCTTGCCCAATTTTGATGCCGTTTGAGTATGTTCGGGTTTGATGCTGCGGCTACTACGAATTTTTTTTGTTTGCTCAAATAATCGCCCAGGCCCGAGATAAGGGGGGTCTATAAAAAGATGGTCAATAAATATACAAAAATGGGCAATCTGGATGAGTGTCTTTAAAGCTTAGTAACTCAACCATTTCTGGGCTGATTTGAACTATTCAACACTTAAAATGATCGGGACAACCTGCAGATTCTATTTTTGTGGTCAGTTTAGTGATGCCTAAATTCCGTATGTCGATTTGACCCAGTTTTTGAACATGAAAAAATTATTTTTTGAACATGCTTTCATATACTTTAGACAACGAGGATTCATTTAAAACATAAATGAGTTCAATATCTCTTTCCAATCAAAAGTTATGGCACTTCAAAGTTTTCAATGGTGTCTAAATATTTTACGCTTATTTTACTGGGGTTCGCAGCATGAAAATTTTGTTATTGAACAGTCTATAACATACTTAAGACAGAGAGAATTAATATGACAAAAACGTTTTTTCAATATCTCTTTCCAATCAAAAGTTATAGCACTTACAAACTTCCATCTTCATTCCATCCAAAATAATTGCACATTACTCATTCACAGTTGGGCCAACTTTTCTCCCTAATAGAGCAAAGCCAAAACCTCAAATTTACACACCAAAAAGCCCCACCCAGTAGTATGCCTACCCCCATTTCTGAGTTGTTGGCTATGGATGCAAAACTACAGCAAAAAATAATATATGCCACATTTCCATATATGCATTGCCATATGCTGTTCATGCTTATAATGTTTCTTGCTGCACACAGAGCTCAGCGATGCAGGCAAGCAGTTTCCATGGTAAAAGATTTGTTAAAAAATGAACGTAGGAATTGGATATAGACTTTAAAGTGAGATACTGGGTGGCTACTGCCCAAAACAAGAAAAGTCTCAACTATTCTGAAACATGAACAAACTGAGTTAATATGTTTGTGCACTAGGAATATACGCAGATGTGAACTCGGGGGCGGTCATCCCGTGCATGTGTAGTCAACCCCCCAGGGTACCCATGTATAGTATCCAAATGTTTTGCATATCAACCATTTCAAAATTCTGGCAACATTAATCATGCAGCGCAAAAAGTCTCAACTATCTGCACGGTAGTGTATTTGACACAAGGTTTTGTCCAGCCAGAAGTTGGACCAAGTTGAGTTTGAGCCCTAGTCCTTTCTGATAACATTCTTTACATACTTCAATTACCGTATTACCTCGAAATACCCCCATGAGGGTTTATTTTTTCGCAGCCAAATTCGAGGGGGGTAATTCGAGGGGGGTATTATTTCGTCAGAAATTTTCGTAAGGATCGTATAAAATAGCAGGCATTTGCGTACCCAAAACAGGTAATAAATGTGTCCAAACAGAATATATTTGGACATAGAAATGTAGATAGCTACGCTACTCAAACTAGTCTATGTGTAGCTGCAATGCAAATTAGCAGTAATCAATACATCATGTATTTACGTTGCATACATAATGTACATCATTCCGGAGGGGGGAGTATTTCGAGGGGAGTTTATTATTTCCCCAGCCCATTTTGAGGGGGTTAATTCGAGGGGGGGGGGGGGTTAATTCAGTTCGAGGATAATTCGAGGTAATACGGTAATTCCTTTCACCAAATTAATAAAAAATGCTTTATTTGCATATAACAGAGATAAAAGACAAGGAACAATAAGTGTTCACTCCATTTATCTTCTCCTGTTATTAATAGTAACTTTATAGCATTCCTAATGCCACAGTACATAAATTTATTACAGATAAAATCCACATACCTAGATTGATAGATCTAATGACATTACTGCTGCCACACTACCATAACCAGACACAGTTCTACCATGAATAGGAGCAATGGTATAAAACAGGGTTTTTTCTTTGTTATGTTGTGTTCTAAAGTTGTGTTCAAGGTTTTATAATGCACTTCTAGTTTATATAGACAAAATAAATAAATGCGTGGTCAAGATAGTAAATTTTTTGAAGTTTTCTTGAAATTATTAATTCCAGCTGTAGTAGTTGATTGAACAGTTCAATGAACTGCTACAACAGTAGGTTTTAATACACTGAAAATGAAAACATGTTTATCCAAACTCTACAGATGACCATGGTTTCAGCAGTGGGCAGCATACTCTCTGGTATGTGGCTGTTGAGATAATATTGACTACTTCTGGTATATTGTCCAATGGTCTTGTGATTGGTGCATATTGCAGACATCCAACCATAAGAACAATCACAAATGGATATATTGTGTCATTGGCATCATGTGATTTTTTGTCAGGAGCATTTGCCATTCCAATCATTTTGATTAATGTTGGTTTGCATGACCTCAAAATCTGACCCCTTTTTATGGTCTGGTTGTAGTGAAGTAAGACAATTTTGCAACAGAATGATATGCTGCACTGAAATCAGTGCCCTGCACAAATATCCACACATTACAAAGCACCCAGAAACTGCCCCATCCCTTGTCTGCCATTACAGGAAGTGCTCAGTCCACCAATGAGTATGGGAATGTGTGAGTGTGTACAAGTAGGCATTGTTATTTTGTGCACAGTGAGCATACTGCATCTGTTGGCCATTGCACTTGACAAATATCTCAGCATCTGTCTGTTAGTTTGTTTTTCATTTTTGGTGAGGCCTGGATAATGGCTTTTGAGATGGGCCTAAATATGAATATAAAACACATAAAATTGGCAAAAATAGATAACCCCCAATAGCACAAGAGGAATGTTGAATCAACAAAGAAGGAAACCCAGGGCTCTGGTGCTGATTGTGGCTGCTTGGATGTTGGGTATTGCCATTGGCATCATGCCAGTTTTTGATTTTTTTGGTGGGAAAAGGGCAGAATATGCATGTTAGTTGCAGTTTTATGCAGGGGAAGAAAATACTTGAATGATATCGGATGCTAAAAGGTAAAATGTGAAAATTAACAACCTACAATTCAACACATTAGCCATATCTTTAGCCATTGAAATTCAAGAATAGCAATCTACACGTACACATCAACAACATGCCATTTACAATCCAAAAATATTTTGTAGTAAAACTTTACAAGCAATTTCACCATTTCACAGCTCGCCAGATGCAATGTGAATTTCTGCGTGCAGTCAGTGTCATTTATATGGTTTATGTGTTTTTCCTGGGTGTTATTGTCACATCCACAGTGGTGATTGTTTTCTGCCATGCCAGTATATTGCAAACGTTTGTAACTGAATCTAGAGAAATGCAAAGGAATTTGCCAAACACCATGATGACAAGGTATTTACCTATGTGGGACATTTTTTCATATCTGTAGAACTCTTGAGAGAACAAGATATATTTTAGTGATGTAAAAGCGCAATGTCCCTGTCCCATGGTGCAAGCACCAAAGTAAAAGGCTCCATGGCGCTTTTGACGCTTGGTGCTTTCTTGCTTTGGTGCCATTGGCACTTAGGTAGTGCTATGCCCATGAAAAGAGCCATGGCGCACTCGGCGCCATTTTGCTCTGGCGCCATTGGTGCTTGGCTTGGGGCTGCGGGTCAGAAAAGCGCCATGGTGCGTTTGGCATTTGGCGCTGATGTCCTGGTGCCTTTTACATCACTAGTTTATTGAGAGAAGTCATAAATATTTAAACCCCCTTTATTTTTATTTTTATTAAATGCCTGACCTTACCCTCACAGGCGACATTGGCAGAAAAGGCACATGTTCCGCTCACTGGCAATATCTGCACTAGCATTTATTTTCTGTTGGTATCCCCTGAACATAATTAATACACTAGTGTATTTTGATAACGCATGGCTTGTTTGTTGGGCACACTTTTTGCGATTACCTTTGGGTTGCAGTTGGATAAATAAAAAACAATGAGTACCGTATTTCCTCGAAATACCCCCAGGGGGGTTATTTTTTCAGAGTGAGAATTTTGAGGGGGTATTTCGAGGGGGAGGATAATTCGAGGGGGGTTTATTATTTCGCCAGAAATTTCTTCAAGTCCTAGTACTAATAACGTACACAGATGTAAAAAATGCAACAAAAACCACCATTCATTTCATTTAACAACATATCGCAATTGGCTACGCGAGTCATGGATATCCACATTCCACAGTAAACAAGAAAAAAACACAAAAATAAAGCATACAACAAGGAACGTTTCAAATATTACCATGTATTTCACGATGTAAATATAAGAGTCTGCAGCCTTATATAAGTATTTATGTACCGTATTACCTCGAAATACCCCCATGGGGTTTATTATTTCGCCAGCAAAATTTGAGGGGGGATAATTCGAGTGGGGGTCTATTATTCGCCAGAAATTTTCGGAAATTCCCCATACGCAGACGTAGAAAAATCTAACAACCACATAGATTTATATGTGTTTATAGGCATATATTACTGTATATACACAAAAACCCTTCCCTAACGTCACTTAATCATCAGTTTTAACGTGTGTTCTGCATAGTACAGATCACAAACTGCGGTATTTGTCATGTACGTTCACGTTACACTTAATTTTT
This sequence comes from Sphaerolaimus hirsutus, assembly GCA_964036195.1. NCBI lineage: Eukaryota > Metazoa > Nematoda > Chromadorea > Monhysterida > Sphaerolaimidae > Sphaerolaimus > Sphaerolaimus hirsutus. The sequence continues at coordinate 4,322,331 of OZ038451.1, read as the reverse complement.
TTTGGGGGGGGGTATTTCGAGGGGGGGGGGGGTTATTATTTCCTCAGCCGAAATTTAGGGGTGGTATTTCAAGGGGGGGTTAATTCAAGGGGGGATAATTCGAGGTAATACGGTAGATGGTATAAACCATGTTCTAACGTAACACAATCATTGTTTTTAACGTGTGTTATGCATTGCCCGGGTCATAAACCGCAGCTTTTGTCATCGACATTCTCTTTACACTCAATTGGGGGGGGTATTTCGAGGGGGGTATTAATTCATAGTGCCCATATTGAGAGGGGTATTTCGAGGGGGGTATTAATTCATAGTGCCCATATTGAGGGGGGTATTTCGAGGGGGGTAATTCTAGGAAATACGGTATGTTCCAAAAAATTATCCTGCTGAAAATATGTTTTTAAGCTGATCAGTATAAATATTATTTGACGCTAGGAATTGGGCACAAATAATGCAATTGGGGCAGTAATGATGTATAAAAAATTTGGCACATTCCCAAATGACCATATTCCAAAATAAAACCCCCACCCATGTAGCCATTGATGTCAAGCTGGCTGATGCCAGCATTGATTTGTCTGTCACATGTGTCCTTCACTATCAACCCACTGATTTATGCATTCACATTACCTTCATTCAGACAGGTTTGTCACTCAAGATATTTCTAAAGTACTTGGTAGGGTTGGGAACTTGATAATTTACAGGTTCGGGTATTGAGACACGAAAGTTGCGGTTATCAGGTTCTATCATACCTAGTTCAAATTAAAAGACTACGCCACCGCGAGCTATATCACCCCTTTTGAACTGAAAATTTCCTGGGGTGTTTGTTACTGAGGCTGGGACAGTTTTTGACATATGTACCTACAATCAGGTGGTAGTCCCAAGCCCTGTAAAGTGTAAAGTAAAGTGTCAAATGTAAAGTCAAATGCAAAGTAAACTGTCAAGTGTAAAGTCAAATGCAAAGTAAACTGTCAATTGTCATGTAAAGTCCAGTAATAAAATCTTTTCTTTTTCGTTTTGATTGACACTTGACTTTGCATTTGACTTTACATTTGACACGTTACTTTACAGGGCTTGGGACTGCCCCCAGCGCAGTAAATTTTTCGAGACAATCCACCAGTATCATAGTAAAAATGTTTAATGCCCACACCTTCCAGTTTCTATAGCGTAAAAATAAAAACACGACAATAGTAGGCAGATTCCAGCAAAAACACAATACTAGTACAACGCCACCCCCAAAATTAGTGATGTAAAGGCGCCATTTTGCTGCAACGCCATTGGCACTTGGCGATATGCCAATGAAAAGAGCCATGGCACTACTTTTTCCTGGCGCCAGGGACAAAATGCCTGGCGCTAGCGCCAAAGCAAAAAGCGTCGTGGCGCTCAGCACCATTTTGCTCCAGCGCCATTTGCGCTCGGCGCTGGGGGTCGAAAAAGCGCCATGGCGCCAAAGTCTGAGCGCTTTTTACATCACTACGCAGGCCCTAACCTTGGGCTGCCGTCTGTCACAACCAGAAGACCACCGCCCAGTGAATCCAGCGGCAGTGAATCGTGTGTCGCTGACCAGCTGCAGCAGCATGCCAGGGGAACCTGTCAGGTTGGTGGGGGTGACGATGGCGAACAAACATTCGAATGTGCATTAGTTTGATGCCAGAAAAGTCGAAAAGTCATTAAAGAGATTCGAAAATTCGTATATATAAATATAAAGATATTCGAAAACTCGGAAAAAGGTGCATAAATGGCATAAAATGGAGATAGGTTAATAAATAGGGGAACAAGTTGATAAATAGGGGAAAAAGTTAATAAAATGAGGAAAATATCAAGTAGCTTAAAAATTGGAAAAAAAACTGATTAACTAGTGAATTTGAGGGTGAAAATGTTAGGGATTTCGTGATTTTGAGCGATAATTAGGTCAAAATTTCTCAAAAACACCCAGTTTTAGGTTTTCTGGGAACAAAAATAATTTACTCATTTACTTGAGTAAAAATAAAATAAAAATAAACTTTACGCTTTCTGTACTTAGCTGTCAGTAAAAATTACATACTTTACGTTTACTTTCAAAAAAGTTCAGTACTTTTAACAACTCTGACCTACATATAGCTCAATGCAGTAAATACATGCACAGGTCAAACAGCACACCGGGCATGAGGGTAATGATGCACTACAAGAACGGCAACCGCACCCAAGATTTGAGGTGGGGTGCGGATGGGAGGATTTGATAAAAATTGAATAAAACCTATTGTGCCTACTGCGCCACATCAATATCGGAGCAAATCATAGTACAAAGCATGTGATGACGAATATGTTGACGTTATTTGAAAATTGCGATTGTTTCGGGTAGTGATCTAGCGTTCATTTCGTTTGTACATATTTATATTTAGTCGCATAAATACGTCGTGTTACATAGAAAAATGTACATGAACTGGTGGCAAATATACTTGGGGAACTGTTTTCATAGAATTTAAAATTTATCTCATGCACCCAGTGTGCAAGCTATGGGGGTGGCGTTCAGTATGGTTGTGCCCTGAGGGTTTCCTACAGTCCCCGGATGGCACCACCTGGCGACCCCCCACAGCTGGATGAATATTAAAGCGTTAAATATTTTTACATTTTGTGCCACCAGCTGCTGGCAGAGTTCGATGCTGGGCAACTGACTCGAGTATTTTTGATGAAAACTTCAAACCCCAAAACTTCAAAGACTGTGCCGCCTGGAACTGAGCACTCGTTGCGTGCATTTTTTGACTCGATGAAAAAATGTCAGCTTGAGTTAGGATCCCACTTGGGGGTGGGTCTTTGAGGGGTGGGGGTGGGGTTGGAGGTATACTACACTATTAAACCAATTTTTAGTTATTGCACATTCCCAGACACCTTGTTTCCCTCTGAGCAACATCTGGGCGGATTTGCTCCTTTCCTATGTATATTTACCAAGGGGAAAATTGAACAAAAAATATTTAACGCTGTCATCCAGCTGTGAGGGGTCGCCCGGGGGTGCCATCTGGGGACTTTGTAGGGAACACTTGGGGCCACCCACATAGCTTGCATACGGGGTGTATGAGATAAATTTTTAATGTTACGAAATCATGTTCCCCAGGTACATTTGCCACCAGTTTATAATACATGCCGTATTAGTATACGAATCACAACCTAATGTACAAAGATTATACCCCGATTAGAAATTGAGTTTTTTTATGTTTATTTCATTTTATTATTTATGTACTTGTTAAGAATTTATAACATTATCACCCCAGGAATATAAAAGCAGGGAAATAAAGATATTTCTGATGTATACACAATATTGGTTCCACACCAGTCGATATCCATCACTCAGTAAATAGAATTCATATAAACACATAAAAAATCGAACTCCCGCGAAAATTTTAAACAGCGAGAAGAGAGTTTAAAAATTATACCGCAAAACTTGTTCACAAAATTGGAAATGAGACCAGCGATATTGTATAATACAAGTAAAAAAATCAATGCAACCGTTTCTGTACTTAATTATTAGACAGTCAATTGAAAAATGGTTAAATTTCATAATTTGACACCCGTTACACGCATAATAAATTTATTTAAGAGCTGTTTAAAGTAATGTGAAATTAAATGTAGACTCAAAATTACAGAGGGCTGGCAATTCTATTATCAAAAGCTTGATGCTGATTATTTTTAGGTGTCATACATAAAAACAAGTGAATATACATTGAAATATTCAGGTGGCTTTTAAAAAACGAGTTTTTGAAACGGTTCGTGTTTAAATAGCCCTGACTATACCGAATTATATGGAACACATTCGAATTTTTGCTCTCAGTACACTGAGGTACTCAATACTCCTAGGATATGGACTGGGAAAATGACAAAACTTTTAAATATAAATATGGCAGTTGCGATACAATTTTTGCTTTCGTCAACGGAAAATATGGTACCAGAAATGACACTCCAAAATACAATATTTACGAGGGTGTAGCGGCCGTAATGAAAACCCGGCCGTAATGAAAGCCTGGCTGTAATGTATGCCTACCCGGCCGTAATGAAAGCCTGGTCGTAATGTAGGGGATGCTACATTACGGCCGGGCAACATTACGGCCGGTTTTACATTACGACCGGGTCCTAGAGAAGGGGGGAGGGGAGTAGATTTCGTGTGACGTCAATTCGTGTACATCACCCCCCCCCCCTCCTCTAGGACCCGGTCGTAATGTAAAACCGGCCGTAATGTAGCATCCCCTACATTACGGCCAGGCTTTCATTACGGCCGGGTAGGCATACATTACGTCCAGGCTTTCATTACGGCCTGGTTTTCATTACGGCGAGGCCCCCGTCAATATTTACACCATATCGGATTGGATATGGAAGACCCCTTTTACGATTTTGTTCACTCCTATTTATTTTTTATACTGATATTACCAAATGCGTGACACCTGAATAATGCAAAGCATCAAACACTGAGTGATAAGATAATGACATAAAAAGTAGCCAGAGTAGAAAAGCCAACGTTTGATCAATTTTACGGCAGGAAACAGTACAAATAAGAAAAGAACTTGATTGAATCAAAATATAAATTCTACTCGGGAATAAACCTTTAAAAATTACCTGTAATCACACAGAAACCAAGAAAAACAGCCCACAAAAAGTTCACCCTCAAATGTAAATATCCAACACTCAGTCCAAGTTCAAACTCCGCATGGCATCAGCCACCACCGCGCCAGGGTGACTTGGCAGCTTGCCAATCAGAGAATCGAGTGTCAATTGATCGGCGGGCGTCAAGGCGCGGCGACAAACGTGCACGCAACGAGTGCTCAGTTCCAGGCGGCACAGTCTTTGAAGTTTCGGGGTTTTGAGTTAATTTATTGTGCCTACACACACTAGTTTTCACCGTGACTTCGTGGGAAAACTGGAATTTTTTCAAATGCAAATTAATGAACACGGCTGAACGGTTTTATTTAAATTAAATTTGAATTTAAATTAATGAAAGTTAAACTTTGAAAATTTGAAAACGAAAACACATATAGGTAGCATACAAAAAGAGTAGGTTGGATGTCGCCATGTCGCTATTTCAGTTTTCACATCGGTCACGGTGAAAACTAGTGTGTGTAGGGCCATTGTGACTAGGGTTGGAAAAAAAACGTTTTTTTTTTAACTTGATGTTAAAAAAAAACGTTAAAAAAACACGTTTTTTTTTAAAATAAAAAACGTTTTTTTTTAAAAGCTCCCAGATATGACCTTGTGTCAACATATATAGGTATATCAGACAGTGGCAACACTCTGTGATGTTATATATGACCATATAATGTCTGTGGAGCCATGGGATAGCATTATAAGTGGTGATTTGTGTCAAAAATATCCATTTTTCGTCGACATATCATTTGTATATCGCCTTATAGTCGAATGTTTGTGACTTCAGGTAAAGTTTGGCACGGAATAGTGATCAAACAAGGTTATAAAACGAGGTTGTTACTTTGGGAGTGAAGTTACACACTGTGGAGGTACATGGAAGCACATTACCTCAATATTATATACTACAGCAACATATGACGGCTTATTAACCCATGGTAGCACATAGAAATGGATACTTTGATACTAAAAATGCCACAAAACCAATTAAAACAACCACCAATGTCAATTTGTGTGTGAAATAGCGCGGTTGCGCGCAAAAATTTTGCAAAATACCTAGTGCTTAGTACTAAAAATTTCAGTTGATGTTTTTTAAAAAAAAAAAAAACATTTCGGACGTCATGTTTTTTTTTAAAAAAAAACGTTGTTTTTTTAATAAAAAACGTTTTTAAAAAAAAAATCTGCCAACCCTAATTGTGACACATTTTTGAATGCGTTTTTTTTTGAAAAAGTGGATTTATACATGATATTGAATAAAATATATTCTTTTGGCCCGCGCGCTTTACAAATAATCACCAGATTTTGACAAACGATCTAACATGATACTAAAATTGTGCACCAAATTCACACACAATGACATAAAATGTCGTTACATGTTAGAAATTTGGAAAATATCAAATTATTGGGTGTTATTCAAATGGTAACTTTATGACTACAGGAAATTTCGCCAGAAAAGCACTTCATTGATGGATCTAAAAAAAATCTTTAAAAAAACAAACTCTTGCAGGGGACTGTCGCACTTCATGGCAGTCAATCTATTCAAAAGCACTTCCACTTGACTTTTTATATTCGCCAACAATTCACTTTCTTCATTGTCATCATCCACTGACGCCAGTGACGCCAAATTTTGCTCCATATTGAGAAAAATCTCAAAAGTTTGACCCCCCACGGTCCAATGTGGAATCGCGTCGGAATGCTCGGATAAGGCTTCCACTACCAGACGGAGATTGTGCCAGTCCTCTGAAAATGAAATAAAAATGATAGATTTTTGAGTTGTTTAATGTTTTAATGCCATTTAAAGTTACAGTTTTTCATTCAATGTTTGCCCCCCCCCATTGTCTGGAAAACCGGGTTGCTAGGGCGCAGGACCAGTGCACAAGTAACACATGTCCGGTGCCAATGTAGACCAGGTGCTTAGGTACGGCCCCCATAATTGAGCACTGGCTTCTTGGGCACTGCAGGGGTTCAGTATGGGGGGTTGAAGGGGTTACCCCCCAAACGCTCCAGCTATCTACATATGTATCTAGCTATTTTTCCTTCTCGACACACCCCCGTTGCGAGGGGGCGAAACTGTATATTTCCTTTAAAAGGTGCCTCGTCGGATACAATTATACCCGACGGACTGCAAAGTATGCGCCCAAAATTACGTACGTCTCAGTCGATAATGCGCGAGCAGGATACTTATGATGCATGTACTTTCACACAAAAATGTCCACTTATAGCTGTCGAAATCGAAAGAATGTCCACCCGGTATTTTCAATCAACAATAGTATATAGATTTTTCAAAAACAACAAAACTCGCAGCTCACCATTTACCACAAACATAGGCGCCACCGTTTGTACGAACAATTCGTGCGCTTTGTGCCACCGCTGCGCACTCAACAAAAAGTCGACTTGGTCGCCCGGCTTTCCGCACTGTTGTGCGTGTAGAGCCTGCGTATATTTTTCAGAATTTGTATGTTTTTCAGATTTATAAAATTCAATTTACCACACCTACGCGCCGAAAAAATACAAACAAATAAACGGGAAAATGTAACTTTCGATACTTACCGAAGTGTCAGAAACCAGTATGTGCGATATTTGCAGCGCGTCAACCAAAAAATCGAACAAATCGCCGGCAATTTCACTGGATTCTGCCGAAATGACTCGCTGCAACAAATCCTCCATGCGCCACAGACGCCTGAATTTTGAAACTTTTTGGAGGGACATATATTTATGTGAGCAACATTTCGAATGTGCAGACACTGGTTATGCTGTGAAATGGATATTTCAGTATCCAATCATTTAAGAAAACTTTAAGCAAATTTCATTTCAAGCAAACATAAACGCTCATACTAGGCTGATGCTGGGAGACCCGCAAGTTTCGGGCTGATACACTTATATTTAAGTTGTTACCAGAGCGCCATAAACAATTTAAAAATACCTGCCACAAATTATTAAATACTTTTAATAAACGTTTAAATAAACGCATATTGTAATATTGTAAACGCATATTCACCCCATCAGAATAAAACATTTGAAATTCCCCCCACTAACTGAACATCATCCCCAATATGGGCCAAAACAAACGCAGCTTGTTTGTACAACTTGCACTCAGTCAACTGAATCGCATAGCACACGTGCAGGCGATCCTCAACACTTTTGTCAATTTGGCAATATTCCAATGCGCGTAAAATGCACCACAGGTGCCAGCTAAATAGGGATGGGAAGTTATTGCGGTTTGATTTTTCATTAAAAATGTAAAATCGAGGTAAAAACGGGTTTGCATTTCGGGTCAATTATAGTTAAAATATGTTGTGCAAAAAGTCTGTGAAAAATATTATTTACAATATTCTAAATATTTGCGTGCAATCACGAAAAATTGTTACAGAATGTAGAAAATTTGGCCCTCCGTGGGACATTTCACAAAATATCATTGTCACAATGACTTCTCCAAAAAAAAAGAAATCACTCCAAACATCCCAACCTCAAATGATAGTCCATCGGATCAGAAGTACAAGAACCACTTTTCAACACGCGTTCCAAAGGTTTCACCCTATCCACATACAACTCAATCAATCTGAATCGAACGTCAATTGAGGCGGAGTTTGGCTCTGAGCCAATCAGCAAATTAGGGGGCGGGGCTTGTGACTGCTCTACTCCCTCGTTGTAAGTGGACAAACACACTGAAAGGTCTGCAGTGGGCGGAGTGCTGAACCTGCGAGGGAATCTTCGCATTTTCGATGCAAATTTCTATTTTCGGGCAATTTTCGATGGAAAGTGTCCATAGATTGTACGTTCAGTAAAGATGGAACCTTATCTTAAACAGAATAGAAAATACCATTTCTCGGGGTTCCCCAATGACTTAACGTCAATTCTGATAAAAGTTTAAAACTGATTAAACGTGCATATTTACCCTTCATTATCATTTATTCGGTTGAGAATCCGTTAAGTCTGAAAACTTTCATAAAAAAATTTCAAGATAGGTTTGAAGCTTTCAATCAAATTTTCTACCAGTTTTCAACTAATTTTCAAATACACACCACAGGTGTTTTTCATGATTTTAGCCCCCAAATCATTAATTCGGCCATTTAAATATTCGCATGCTCTACATCAAACAAACGTCAATATTTTAGACAACCAAAACCCCCCAACATACCACATCTTTTGTCCAATGGCACCGATCCAATCCATTCCCTCAGCGGCATTGACAATTTCCGGCTGAGCTCTGTCCCGTTCGGACATAACTTCCCCCGCGCACAGCATGTAAGTTGCAAAAAGCGACCGCTGCATCAGAGCGTCGCTGCCGGAATCGAACCTGGCACGTTTTTTGGGGAAATTTTTCGGTTTAGTTGAGAGTGGGCGGCAAACTCAAATTTGAGCGGAAAAACGGTACGGTACGATACTGTAAATCTTCGACCTTGCGGTAAACCGTACGATAAATACGGCACGGTACGGTAAAGTATGCCGCAGTACAGAGAAACCATTTACATTTTCATATCCACTCGCATTTAAAAAAATACTCAAATACCACCCCCCCCCCCCAAAAAAAAAACCCCCAAAGGACGCCACAAACCACTGCTGCAGCGCTCCCAACATCATCGCGCGAAGTTCAGGCGCCGGCGGCCCGGCGCACAATTGCGCAACAATGCAGCCAAGTCTTGGATGAGTGCCAAGTGCCGCTTTTGTGGCGGATTTTACGTCGCCGTGCCGCAGCAGTTCGAAAATGCGATCAGTGTCGGATAACTGGAGTTGACAGCGGATTTCGGTAAGGGATGACGAGTTGATTTTCAATTTTTGACTGTTTGAAATTCTAGTCATACAGAATGCTTTACAAAGAATGCCGACGTATTTTAATTATTTTAACTAATGTGAAATTTTTTGCACTTAAATCGCCGACGAATGCGATAAGAAAAATTAAATTAGAATACTTTTTATTCGGATGGTATACGGTAGATTTTATAAATATCAAACTTACACTGTTCACTTTTTCCTTCAGTCCATTTTCACAGTGCCTTCTGGCCCAATCGGCGACAGCGCGGCGTCTGCGCAAATTCTCATGATACACGCTGATCGCGGGATTTTTGAAGCCAAGCTCCGCCCACAAAGCGCGGCATAGATCGAATGTCGACTTGGTGAAATATGGGAGATCTGTGGGAAAATTTTTTGTCAGGAGCTTTGATCCTTTTTTCAATAAAATTCTACCGACCAAACATTTGGCACATTCACATGGAAAAAAGAGTGTCAAATCGAAAATTTCCGCGTACAAAAGTTCAAAATTTGATTTTTTTCTTTTCTCCATTCTTTCGGTTACCTTCAAGTTTAATTAAAATATTTAACCAATTGAAAAACCAAAAAAAACAACCAAAATCACCTTGTTCCTTGGCCACTTTGCAGTAATCATGAATCAATTCGGAATCGACAATCGGTGAAATTTGAGGGACCATCTCGCTGCTTTCCGGGTCTACGCGCGCAGTTCTCTTCATTTGACAGTCGATAAGTGACTCCAAGTGCTCCTGCGAAATGGTGGGAAAGTGGGGGTTGAACTATTTTTTATGTAAAACCATATTTGTGTAAAATGTGTAGAATCTGGAAAGAATGAGACACATTTAGGGTTCAAACGGGATCACGACGCCGATCCCAATACAGAGAATTTTCGGGATTTTGTGGTCCCGATCCCGATTCCGAAACCTCAATCCCGATCCCGAAATCATAAAAATTATCCTGATCCCGAAACTTTTAAAATGCCCATCCCGATCCCGAAAATTTATCCTCACTCCCGATCAAGATCCCTGGATTTTTTCCAACTTTGTTAAATTACGTATTTGCACTAAGAAATGTGAACATAAACCTCCAATGTCCAATTTATGCAATTTTTCTGGCATTCGGGTGTATTTTTGCGGCAGATCAGAGAAAAAATTTAATACCAGAACTTTTCAAAAATACCGATAACGAAAAAATTTCAGCCCTGGTCCCGATCCAGAGACACCAATCCCGAAAACTTAAAAAACCAATCCCGATCCCAAAAAGTCGATCCCGGTTGAACCCTAGACACATTATTTCTGCTTTGAGAATTCCACAAACCAATTTCACATTGCGAGCGGCGTGAAATCGTCTCAACGAAATTACACCCGGCTTGCGGCAGTGCGGCGCCAATCCGCACGGCATGTCCAAATCTTCCAATACCTGCGAAGGTAAATATTCATTAGATACCGTAATCTGTGGATTACGGTAGTGGACGATCGACGATGTAGGAAATAAAGGGCCGCGCATCCGAATGGGAAGTTCGTGCGTGCGGATGAAACCGTGAAATTGCCAAAAAAAATTAATTTTTGAAACTTGTTTTTTTTATGGGGAATCGGGAATCTTCAAGCCGATGTGCGAAACAAAGTGACAAAAAGGGATAGGTTCGGTATTCAATGGCGCACCGCACACTGAAATTTTGCGTTCAGCGTTCGAACGTTTTTGCACGCTGAACTAGAAACGCTGAAATCAAAATCTACAGAACAATGCGTTTTTGAAGCGTAAAAATGCGGCTCGCATGCCAATTACGCGAATATTGCAAATTCCGAATTGTTTTACGCTTCAAAAATGTTAGGTTCTTGAGATTTTGATTTCAGCATTTGTAGTTCAGCGTGCAAAAACGTTCGAACGCTGAACGCAAAATTTCAGTGTGCGGTGCGGTAATTGAAAAAACCCCCGACAGATTGGCGCACCGCACACTGCAAAGTGTAACGATCGGGTCCGGGCGTTTTAATTCCCGCACGGGCAGAATTATAAAGTCAGTTCGGACGATTTTATTTACGACGCATCTAAAAAACTACTGAAATTTGGGTCGGTTCGGACGATTTTTAATTCCACCCCTCTTTTTAATTCCACCCATGCAAAAATCGTCCGAACTTCCCGTTACACTTTGCAGTGTGCGGTGCGCCAATAAACCGAACACAATCCACACCACACAAATGTGTTTTATCAAAAGTGCCAACATTCCCCACCCAAAAAGTCATCGCAAATGAAAACAAACGTCAAAAAAATCAGCCCCACAAACCGGCTGCGTCACCTCACGCCAAACTCCATTACCAAAACAGGCCCTAAACCCATAGGCTTTCATGGACTTCACACTCGTTTCACCAGATGACACTTTCCGGACATTTTCCGCCGCCGCGCACGAGTGTGGCACCAGAAAGTGCGGGTATTTTGGCGGGTAAAGTGTCAAATTTTTCTCTAATTTCGGCATGATGGTAGCCGATGCCTTTTGCTCTGACGTTTTTTGGCTTGATTTCAGCGGTTGTAACGGCCGCAGATCTGTAAAGAAAAGTCTAAGTAAAGCGATTTTAGTAAATTTCACCATTCCTGAAAACGTTCAGTATCGGGAAAAAATTTCTAGCATACAGGGCGAAATACTATAGCGAAATGTGAACATTTCCGGTCGACAATTTTTTTGGAATATGAACGACTGAGTTTCGCACGCACCGCCCGGTATTTTTGAGCAACTAGGTAGGTTAAAACTGAGTAAAAAAATTATATACATAAATAGTTATTTCAACATTTTTCGATTAAATTTTTTTCCAGTGTTTGCATACGCCACAAAAACAAACAAAAAACAAACCTTGCAACAACTTGACACCCCTCTCAAACTTGCTCACACCAGACGCATCCATCAGCCACTTTTCATCGGCACTATTGCCATTCTCACCCATAACACTATCCTGATTGTCAAGTTCATTTTCCGTTTTTACAAATGAACGCAGCGCCCTGGCCGTGGCCACGCCCTCGGAAGACAAATTGAGCAAATGACTAGTTAAGAGACTGTTTTGGTCCCCTGCGAGTGGGCGGAGTCAAGTGTACTAAGGCTGGTAGCGCGCATGGGCCACTTTTTATTTGATTTCGATCAATTTTGTAAAATGTTATGTTTTATTAGCCGGGGAAATACTTATGCAATTACGTGGCGTCATTCTGGTTGTAATTGAAGTTACAATTGAAAGTGTGTTTGAATTAAATATCGATTTTTCATCGAATTAATTAACACAAAATTAATATTTTGACACTTTAAATTGACATCTGATATCAATTGACGCCAGATCAACTAATACGCGTATGCGCAATTACCTTGCCGACTGCCAAGTTTCACAAACTTTTTCTGATAAAAAAAATCTGTCTTCAAAATATCTACCTAATAATGGGCGCTGGCAATCACTTCAACGAGATAGACACACAATATCTTACAAAAGCGCACCAGTATTTCCAAGATGTTCATTATATTCCGGCATTCTGGCAAAAGATGTCCCGCCCAATCCAACATTAGTCAATGTTGCATCATTTTCCACGTCGCTCAGAATCGAATCATTTCGCTGTTGGCCCGCTGCCAACTGCGAATGTTTTTTTTTAATATGCACGTGGGTATATTTCGCGTGTATTTTGTGAGGTTCTTATGATTGATATTGATACACTGACTAAAAAGGTCAATTTTGATGAATTTATTCACGATGAATGAAATCAGTAATTTGATGTAAACAATATGCGGTGGCTATACAGGACGTGTAAAATCTAAAATGCAACTGAAATCACCGAGACAAATGTCACTAAACGCGATATGAGTATGCCTGAAGCAAAATTGCCTATTACCATAAAAAGCGTAATCAAACACCCACTGAAAATACATGTGAACAGTGTACTTGACATATACCATAAACGACCAAGGCTCATTCCGAATGTATACCCGCCCCGAATGTATACCCGCACCGAATGGAAGCATACCCGCTCCGAAGGTAAGCCCGGCCCGAAGGTAACTGATGCTACCTTCGGGCCGGGCTTACCTTCGGAGCAGGTATACATTCGGAGCGGGTATACATTCGGACCGGGTATTCATTCGGGCCGGGTTGGAGATTAGTGGGGGGGCACGACTGGCGGCGCATGTGCACCCATCGGCGCGGTGCGGCAAACACAAAGGGCAAATAACAATACAAATGAGGCCCAACAATGCATGGCTCTTTATATTTTGCCGCCAAGACCGCAACCGATGTTTGATGTTTGATGAGTGACCCCCCCCCCCCGGTTCGGCATGCGATTCGGTGTCTTTGCGAGCAACATTTGTGCAACATGATCTGCCGACATTAAATCGAACAGCAAACGACATCTTGGAAAACGATCTGCCGACATTTTGGGGTATCTTTACTCCTCATTTCGGGTATAATTTTCATCTGCTAGTTTTCAACGTATTCGTGAAAACGACATGAAACTAGCAGCTGAAATAAAAACCCGAAATTGAAATCTGGTACAAAATTTCAATTTCAACTGCTAGTTCCATGTTGTTTTCACAAAAATGATGAAAACTAGCAGATGAAAATGATACCCGAAATGAGTTGAAATTCAATTTCGGGTATCATGTTCAACTGCTAGTTTTCAACATTTTTGTGAAAACAACATGAAACTAGCAGTTGAAATTGAAACCCGAAATTGAAATTTTGTACAAAATTTCAATTTCGGGTTTTAATTTCAACTGCTAGTTTCATGTCGTTTTCACGAATACGTTGAAAATTAGCAGTTGAACATGATACCCGAAATTGAATTTCAACTCATTTCGGTATCATTTTGTATTGTTATTTGCCCTTTGTGTTTGCCGCACCGCGCCGATGGGTGCACATGCGCCGCCAGTCGTGCCCCCCCCCTCCGCTTATCTCCAACCCGGCCCGAATGAATACCCGCTCCGAATGTATACCCGCTCCGAAGGTAAGCCCGGCCCGAAGGTAGCATCAGTTACCTTCGGGCCGGGCTTACCTTCGGAGCGGGTATGCTTCCATTCGGGGCGGGTATACATTCAGGGCGGGTTTACATTCGGAGAGGCACAGGCTCACCATAAACCACCAATCGTTAAAAACACAAATCCAGTCAATCAAAATCGAATCACCCACGCACCTTTTTGGGCCCAGGCACTCTGGCCCTTTGCACTTCGCCCTGTAGCATTTCGTCATGATTGGGACGTAGCGGCACACTGGACATTTTCGCTTTTTTGTCAACCGGGTGCGATTCCTCTTCGCTTTCTTCATCGAGAAGACCGTATTTTGAGAAATGGGGCACCTGGAATTTGTGTGGGGATCAGGGACGTACGCAGGATTTTTGAGCGGGGGGGGCGGATTGTATACGGAGCCCGGCGAACGGGGGGGGGGCGGCGCCCCCCCCCTAAAATTTTGTCCTATAGTAAAGGAATAGAGCCATGGCGCTGGCGCCATTTGTAGGCGCCAGCGCCATGGCAGTATTGGCGTTGGCGCCAACGTCTACCATATAGGTATCTATTTATACCTAAATATATATGGTACTAGGTCCGCTTTTGGCACTGTTGGACACTTTTCTAGTGCAATTTGACGCTTGAAAAAACAAATTAAAGAATGGGGTGGAGATTTGCGCGCTTGCGCGCCAAAAAATTTTTAAAGTGCCTACCAGTTCGCCTCAGAAAAGTGCCATTTCTGGCAAATTTTTCTGTCCGGCCCGGGAACGGGGGGGGCGGCCGCCCCCCCGCCCCCCCTGCGTACGCCCTTGGTGGGGATATTTACCGGTAATTACCGTTTACCGCACCGTTACCGTAAATTTTATTACCGGTGATTATTGTATGAATTTAAAAAATTTACCCCCTCACTTAAACGAAAGTTTTTATAGCTCAAACAAGTTCAAACACGGGTGTCAAAAAATTTTTTTTACGGAAAACAGAAACGGAAGATTTTTTTCAGCGGCCGGAAAACGGAACGGAAAGCGGAAACAAATTTGCACTTGGCGGAAAACGGAACCAAAATTTCAGCGGCCGGAAAACGGAAAAAGGGGCCGGAAAAACGGACAAATGAAATTTGTACGGAAACCGAAAAATTTGCTAAATTTTGCTGGAAAACAGATAAAATTTGCAGAAATTTTGCTGGAAGTGGAAAAATTTGCAGAAATTTTGCTGGAAACGGAAAAAAAATCATAATTGAGGCGTCCAATTCTAAAAGTCGACAAGTCCAAATATGAAAATTTCGAGTTAGGCCCGGAAACGTCATCTGGGGCAACTTCCGCACATTTTTCATCATTTTCCATAAATTTTTTGACCTCACATGCCCATATGGCATAGTGCCAAAATCGACATTTTTGGGGAAAAATGCAAAAAATTTGGGCAAGAAGTCGACAAGTCCACTTAGTTTTGGGCTAAAAGTCGACAAGTCCATCCTGCGCATCCTTTTTTATGGGAAAAAAACGCAAGAAATGTGATAAGTCCACTATGGGCACCGATTTCTAAAAGTCGAGAAGCGCATAAATTTCCCAGAAGGGAGGCGCAACGCGGGCGGGAACAAAAATGTTCTCGCGTGCAAGAGGGCGACAAGTCCATTTCCCTCCCAGAAACAGTTTTGCTCTGACCGAATGGAATTATATGGACACCCCATTTTTCACATATACGTTGAGATTTGGGGCTGAAAATTTGACACTTTATTGTCAACATATGGAACTTAATGAAAAGCATGAGAGAGCCAAATTGGACACGCACCACGGGCCTGGAATTGGGTTTGAAACTTAAAATGCGATTTACTCAAAATCACATTTTGTGGACTTGTCGACTTTTAGAATTAGACGCCTCAATTGACAATCTGCATGAATGTTTACCAGTTTGGCTGGAAAAGAAAACAGAAAGTTGAGCCAGAAAAAAGTAAAATTAGGCAGAAAAATGGAAAATTGAGGCAGAAAACGGAAAAAGGTGGAAAAACTGGAAATTGAGGCAGAAAACTGAAAAAAGGTGGAAAAACTGAAAATTTAGCCGGAAAACGGAAAATGAGCTGGAAAAACGGTAACGGAAAAAAAAGTAGCCAGAAAACGGAACGGAAAACGAAACAAAATTTCAGCAGCCGGAAAACGGAAAAAAATTTGCCTGCGGAAAACGGAAAACGGAAATTTGACACCCTAGTGTCAACTGTTTTCTATGTCAATTTAGATTTTAGTTGAAAGGTTGCAGAACAATTTTCAAGTGCACATTCGTCAATGTCAAAAACGGATAAATATTGGTATGTGTATTTGAACATAATTCCACGACCAGTCAACTAAAATCAAAATCAAAACCAGTCCGCCCAGTTGACAAACGAAGCCATTGTCAGTTAACCCATATTCCAAATCAAACGTAAAAAGTACACACCTCAAATACCCAGGCGCCAGTGTCGGGTCTGTAATCCTTGAATTTGGCACCCATATCACTGCACACCCTCTCGAGCTTATCTCTGAAACGTAACTGTTCCAAGCGGTCGGCGTCCTGGGAATGGCAATAGTTTGAGATTGTTAATAATTAATTAGAATCCAAAAACGTATATGAAAAACTAGGGATGGCAACTACACTTTCTATTTTTAGAGTCAAAGGCGGTTGTGAAAGCCGTCATAAATAAAAACATCGCAATTCGACAAAAAATGACTTTTAAGTGTAGAATAAGTGTATGTCCCATGACTAGGGTTCAAACGATATATCGTATGGAATATCGGATATCGATATCGAAAATTTTGAAAAATATCGAATATCGAGTTTCAGAAAAGAGATCGAATATCGATATCGAAAGTCATATCGTTCGAACCCTACCTATGACCCCACAGTCATAATATGAAGACACTATACTTTTGCTGTTACATATATCCTCATTCAGGGCGATTTTGAAAAAAATCTGATTTCTATTCAATAATCAATTTTTAAGACTCATTTTTCAAGGCGTTAACTTTGAAAAAATGATTGTTTTAAAATCAAGGCGTTACAAATGATTTCCCCCCCAACCCCAAACAAACCTGAATAGGCGTCCTGGAGCTTTTATCGAGCGGCCAGACCCTTTCCAAAGTCACCTCAGCCCTTCTATTCAATCCCTGGGGGCACTCCCAGACCCTGTAAAAGACTCTGTTACGTGTGAAAGACCATGTAGAATGTGTCATGTAAAAGATCCTGTAAAGTGCCATGTGTATCTAAATCTTATTTTATCGTATCCTAATTTTATGTTTTTGTATCCACATAATGGCCCTACGCACACTAGTTTTCACCGTGACTGATGTGAAAACTGAAATGGCGACATGGTGACATCCAGCTTACTCATTTTGTATGCTTTATGTGTTCTAGTTTTCAAATTTTCAAAGTTTAACTATCATTTATTTAAACTCAAATTTAAATAAAATCAAATCATTCAACCGTGATTTTTATTTGCATTTGAAAAAATTGCAGTTTTCACACGAAGTCACGGTGAAAACTAGTGTGTGTAGGCACATTATGTCAAAAAGTAAGATTTGGATACGACAAAATAAAATTAGGATACACATGACTAGGGTTGGAAAAAAAACGTTTTTTGATGTTTTTGACGGCACAACTCGATGTTTTTAAAAAAAAAACGTTTTTTTTAAAAGCTCCCAGATATAACCTTGTGTCAACATATATAGGTATGTCAGACAGTGGCAATACTCTGTGATGTTATATATGACCATAGTATGTCTGTGGAGCCATGGGATAGCATTATAAGTGGTGATTTGTGTCAAAAATATCCATTTTTCGTCGACATATCGTTCGTATATCGCCTTATAGTCGAATGTTCGTGACTTCAGGTAAAGTTTGGCACGGAATAGTGATCAAACAAGGTTATTAAACGAGGTTGTTACTTTGGGAGTGAATTTACACACTGTGGAGGTACATGGAAGTACATTACCTCAATATTATATACTACAGCAACATATGACGGCTTATTAACCCATGGTAGCATATATAAATGGATACTTTGATACTAAAAATGCCACAAAACCAATGAAAACAACCACCAATGTCAATTTGTGTGTGAAATTGCGCGCTTGCGCGCAAAAATTTTGCAAAATACCTAGTGCTTAGTACTAAAAATTTCGGTCGATGTTTTTTTTAAAAAAAAAAAACATTTCGGACGTCATGTTTTTTTATTTAAAAAATTTTTTTTTAAATAAATGAAAAACGTTTTAAAAAAACATCGGCCAACGCTACACATGACACATTACAGGGTCTTTTACATGACACATGATCTTTTACAGTGTCTATTACATGACACATAACATTTTACAGGGTCTTTTACACTTTACATGTTCTTTTACAGAGTCTGGGAGTGGCACCTGGCCAACTTCCGGCTTGCAACTTTCATCCGGATAAACGGCGACTTCCTTGTGTCGAAAAACGACCAAATCGTCGAGATTCATGTCGGTAATGTCGACTTTTCCGGGGAAGAAAATCGACCCGTAAGTGCGCCGACCTATGGTGAACCCGTCGGACAGCACGCAGCGCTTGGTGCTGGCGAAAGTGTAGTCGTCCAAGTCCTGCGCGTCGAAGGGCAACAGGTTTAGGGTTCAAACGGAATCCCGATCCCGATCCCGGATCCCGTGAAATTCCGGGATTTAGCAGTCCCGATCCCGAAACTTTTCAAATCCCGATCCCGAGAAACTCCAAAGTCCGGGATCCCGATCCCGGAAAAATTAGTGGGAATTATCAAAAGTGAAAAAACGACGTTTTTGCATGCAAAAATGTGAACGCAAACCCCCAGCGTTCATTTGATGCCACGTTTCTGGCATCCAACAGTGTTTTTAGACCTTTATAAACAACTGTGGATGCCAAAACATTGGCCAAAATCTCTACCCCAATCCCGATCCCGAAAAAATCTCAATCCCGATCCCGTGACTCCAATCCCGGCCAATCCCGAAATCTCAAAAAACCAATCCCGATCCCGAAAAGTCAATCCCGTTTGAACCCTAAACAGGTTGGAATTGACGGCAGAGGTTTAGTGGATTTGGACCCCTGGCGGCAGAGGTTCGCTTTTCGCAGACGGAAAAAAGGGAGAAAAATGGCTAAAAACTGGTCACCCCGCGACCCCCCCTCCATACAGAACCCCTGATTGACCGTTTAGTTCGGACACAAATCATAGCGTGGCGGTTAAGCTCAAGAGTTTACAGCCAGCCGAGAAATCCTTTGCAATCTACGCTCAAAAATACAAATGTTCAGTCATCACCGGATGGCGCCGTCCAGCTATCTTTTCTAGCTACAAAGCGTTCCAAAATTTATATAATCCTTCGGTCGAGTCGATCACCGGTCGATCAAATAGATCCCAGCCAAAAAAAGATAGAAGATCACAAACCTGAACCGGCGGTATGGTATAATAATCCGATTTTGTCAATTTCACTCCAGCTTCATTTTGACACTCCACTCGCTGCACTTCACTGCTGACATCCAAAACAGTTTCCTTGCCGCTCAAATCGATAGTTTTGGTTCCACTTGGCACTGTGCCAGCTTTCATTTTGTTTGTCAAACCGGCCGGCGTGCCGGTGTCCTTGGGCGAATCCTTGTGTATTGGCTGGGCCGGTGTACTGCGTTTTTTTGTTGAATACGTTAATCATAATTTTAAGCAAGACACCTGGGTTCAAATCGGACGTGTTGTATCGGAGTGACAAACTACATTTCGTAAAAACGAGGCTTTTCGGGGTGTAGAGGGAAAAATGGAGAAAAATCCCTAGAAATAGGTGCCTCATATAGTACCAAATTAGCTGAAAATAGGGAATAAGACACATGAACCAGTGATTTTAAGGAGAAAATGGGCCAAAAATTCATGAAAATTAGTGCAAATTGTCTCAAATATTGCTCAGGAATAACTAGATAGCTAGAGGTAGCCCAACCCGAAACCCCCTCATGGGAGCCCTGAAGCCATCTACCAAAACAAAAAAATGCAAAAAATCACCCAACCTATTCTGAACCGGCTGCAGTACCTTCCCACTGGCCGGTGTTTCATCCAACTGTGACACTGCTGCATGCGGCCCGCTGCCGCCCACCACCATAGACGAATCGTCATTCAAAATCGACACCTCGTTGTTGGGTTGGCGAGAAAATAGACCACCCGCGGCGCCGGACTTGGCCGTGACACTGGATACTAGTGGTGAGGGTGCCTCGTTTGAAGTTTGCTGAGCTAGCACTTGGGATATGATGCGGGAATTGTCGCCGCCGCCGGGAAGGGACCTGTGAGGAAATGTTTTGGTGTTTTTGCTTTTAATACTTTTACTTTACTTTTTTAATATTGCCGTTTGTTTTCTTTGGTTGTTTGTTTGTTTTTGTACACCACGGACGTTTTTTGTTAGTAAACGTTGTTGTTTGTTTGTGTTTACAAACTAAGACCCTTTTACAAGAACATATTAAAATTTATATTTTCTCTGCATTTTTTCAGAGAGATGTAATTTAATTTTTTTTGAAGTTTTGTCTGATTATATTTAATATTATATTTCCAGAAACAAATCCATTTTGGCAAGCTAATTACAAATCCTGGTTCATCCCGTTCATTGAAGATAAACATGTAAGACACATTTTCCAGCAAAGTTCTTTCCAGCAAACAGTTTTTAACAAAGCAAATTTAAAAGTTCAAAGAAAAAAACATCAAAAAGTTTACCTCCACAATTCAAATTGTAAAAAAAACCACACAAAACCGACCTATACCGATCTCCCCGATTCCTCAAAACGAGTCTTCGAAAATTCTTCTTTGGCTGCAAACCGTCGCGAAAAGCGTTCGTCTCGTCGGCGGGCTGGTCGAACAGGCTGCTCGAGTCCAGCGAGGACTTGTTGCCGCCCGCCGACGCCCCGCCCAGCGACTGAAAAGTTGAGGGTTTTATGTGTGTGTTTTTTTGGAATGATTGATGAGTGGTGTAAAAATTGTAAGAATTGGGTAGAGATGAAAAGAGGTTTTTAAACGACCCCATTTGTAAAAAAAGAACGTTTAAAAAACGTTCTTTTTTCAAAAGCTTCCATATATGGTTACATGAGTACATGGATCACCCAAATTTCGGCTGTGGTTTTAAAAACGATTTCGATGCTTGTGATTTTTAAACGACTTTTCTTTATAAAAAACTGCACCCATCCCCAGTTGCAAATTGAGCTAAAGTTTGATGGTATTGTGGTATTTATGTTCAACGTAAAAACCCGGCATTAGTATATGTGTATCACAGATATATGGATGATACTGCGCACACCACCGAAATTTGTGTAACCGTTTTGAACACATTTGAACTTACCACAATACTCGGCTAAACTCAAATGTTCAAAAGTATTCAAAACAGATTTACGAGTTACCCAAATTTCGACAGTGTAATAGTGCATGTGAATCGTCAGCAAGCTCTTAATTGAGATCAGAACCAGCTGACATTTGGAGTCATTGTCAACTAGGGCCAGGGGTCTCCAGGATTTTGGCACTCGCGGGGGCTGGATAGATAGCAAATCGCTCCTCCGGAGGGATAGATAGCTGGAAAAATTTTCTGGGGGGGGCTGGGGGGGGCTGGCGGGGGGGGGGGGGCTGGCGGGGGTACAATATATAGGCTTTTTCAAGGTTAAGAAGGCAGAAAGGGGAAAAAATCGCTAATAATCAGTTAAAAGTAGCCAAAAGTAGGTATAAAATGGCTAAAAATAGGTATATAACCATGTATATAGCCGGAAAGCACGATTTTGAAGGTGAAAAACTATAAAAAGGTGCGAACATTAGTGATTTTGAGCGAAAATTGTGGCAAAATTTATCAAAAACCACTCCAGATAGATAGATAGCTGAGCGATTTGGGGGGGGGGGGTCTTTTGGGGTAGTAGCCAAAAATTTTGCCTCGGGATAGATAGATAGCTGAGCGGCCTCCGGGATAGATAGATAGCTGGCCGATTTGGGGGGGGCAGCCCCCCCAGCCCCCCCCCCCTAGGAGACCCCTGACTAGGGCCAATAATTAATTTTTTACTTTTTAGAATGTTTGGGAGCGCTGTATAAGCTGAGATTTCAGCTCAGCGTGATTTTGACGTAAATGACAAAGCATGCAACCATTGATGTAAAATGTTAAATTAGTTTCCTGACGTACAATGAAAAAAATTGAATTTTTCAATTCATTCTAGCTGTGGCTGACAACACTGAGTATTGGACACGATAAAGGTATTGATACATATATTATCCATAAAACCAGGGACGTATCCAGGATTTTTGAGCGGGGGGGGGCTGCTTGTTTACGGAGCCTGGCGAACGGGGGGGGCTCAGCCCCCCCCCCTAAAATTTTTCCCTATATAGGGACGGAAAGGCGTTTTGGCGCTAGCGCCATACAAAGGCGCCACACCATGGCGTTATTGGCGTTGGCGCCAGCGCCAGGAACCGCTTTATATGTATGTAAATATGCATACATACACAGCGAAAGTTGCAAAAATATGCTCATTTCCGAGGATCTTTGTTTACAGGGACCGATCCGCTGAAAATACAATGCATGGGGAACACATTGCGCGCTTGCGCGCAAAATTTTTGAGAAACAGAAAAATATACATGAAAAATTGCATTTTCCGGGACTTTTTAGGTCTCACCCCGGGAAGGGGGGGGGGCTGCAGCCCCCCCCCCCCCGCCCCCCCCCCCTGGATACGTCCTTGCATAAAACATTGTAGACCTGTAGCATCATCCACACTCACATAATTAATTTTACGACGTAATTTTACGTCAAATTCACGCTGAGCTGTAATCTCTGCTGTAAGGAAAGTTCGAAGCGTCCAGCGTTTGTAGACGTTCCTTACATAAAATTGTCACTTCAAATTTCTAAACACCCTTAGCACCTAAATCCATATTCACAAGACCAGTGTTTTTGGGTGGCGGCCAAGATATAGGAAATGCAATGGCGTAAATACACGGCTATAAATAGTTGAAAGATACTACTTTTTTAAATGCTCACCCTGTTCATGAAGTTTCCACTTTTGTTCAGCGGCGACATGAAAAGTCTCGAAGTGGCAGTGGACACGGCGACGCGACTGGACGGAATCACGGGCGGAGAATTGATTCCGGCCGCACGGGCGAGTGCCTGAAATAACAGAATGTATACTTAAAAAATAAATTCAATAATTTTGGATGGATATATTTTAATGAAGATTTTCCTAACGACACGACAGGCGTCAGAGAAATGGCATCAGCAAAAAATTGACGCCACGATGCAAATTGATGAAACAATATAATCTAAAATGTATGAATGAGTAACTCCCATTACTTGATTTCTGGGGCTCCGATAATGTCCACTCAACATAGAATGCGAACACAAAAACATTAACCCCCCCCCCCACCTTTTTCTGTTCCGCAGGATCAGTGGGTCGCGGGCCACCAGAACCCCCTTTGGAGTCACCCCCCTTACCCCCCAACAATTTCGCCAGGGGGGTATCTCCGTAGGGACAATTCGCGGCACCCTGCAGTTGCGCTTGGAATAATATGGCGGCTTGTAGCGCCGCATTGGCGTCACTGAAAAGGGGGGGGGCGTTTTTTTGCGAAACAGATTAATGAAAATACGAGAGGCACATTTATTTGAGCCAGTCAAGTCGCTGAAAAACGTGATGTAAAATTTGAAACTCTCAGTAAAACAGATAGGGTATTTTTCATTTTACATCACATTTACACTTTATAAATATTTAGTATCCAATAATTTTGTTTTGGGATCGACTGATGGCGGATAATAATCGAATATGCATATCAAATTTTCAACAATGAATATTGGGCAGAAGCTTTAACTCGAATTACAACCAAGGACGTAGCCAGGGGGGGCGGGGGGGGGGGCGGCCGCCCCCCCCCCTTCCCGGGTCGGACAAGAAAATATACCCGAAATGGTGCTTCCGTAAAGCGATTTTGTCGCCATTCCGGAAAAATCTTGCGCGCAAGCGCGCATTTCCGCGCCGCACAGTATATTTTAGTTAAACCCGTGGTTTAGGACCAAAAAAGCACTGAAAATTCGCCCCCGTCGCTGTATATGTATGTAAAATACATACAAGTACAGCATTATTTGGCGCCAATGCCAACGCCAATGGCGCCATGGCATCGCGCCTACGAATGGCGCTGGCGCCATTCCTTTACTACGGTGGTCAAATTTAGGGGGGGGGGGGACGCCGCCCCCCCCCCCGTTCGCCGAGCTCCGTATACAATCCGCCCCCCCCGCTCAAAAATCCTGGCTACGTCCCTGATTACAACCCAGGAATAAGTAAACTCACGTGCCCAGCTGCTGCGGTTGTTGCGCTGCAGCCATCTGCGCGCCACCGAACATATTGCCGCCGGCGCCCGCTAAAAATTGAACAAACAACATTAACGATAACTGTGGTTGTTAATTCTGCAAGTGAAGAAGTAAAAACAAACTATTTGAGACGTGAGCAGTGCAATAAATGTGAAGTAAAAAAATAAAGCTGAGTAAACTTTTTAATACTCATTTCACTTCTAGTTCTCACGTCTCAATTTTACCTTTCCATTTGAGGAATTAACAAAATATTTATCAAAACCAAAAAAACTACGCAAAAAAATCTACCCACCGCCAAAACCTGCCAATCCCGTCTGCTGTACGGGCTGCGCGGCGCCAAACAACCCAGTGGCGCCAGTCTGCAGCTGCTGCGTGGGTTGCGCCGCGCCAAACAAGTTGGTGCCAGCGCCAGTTGCGCCAAAAAGGCCCGTCGCCGGTTTGGCTTGTTGTGCCCCACCGAAAAGTCCCCCGGATGCCGTGGTCGATGTTTGGAATAGACCTGGCAAAATTTTCGGGATATTGGATGGACTTTGCCACAAACACTTGAGAAAAGACGATAAATGTCTCTAGCGATGTAAAAAGCGCCAGGACATTGGCGCTTTTCCATACCTAAGCGCCAAGCGCCAATGGCGCCAAGCGCAAGAAGAGCCATCGCGCTGTTCATGGGTGTGGCGCCAAGTGCCAAAAGCGCCATGGCGCCTTTCGCTAGCGCCAGGCGCCAACACCACGCCGCTTTTCCATCACTAAATGTTTCGCAATTTCCCATGTATTTTTTCGCAAATACATTGAAACACTTACCAGTTTGCTGAGTTGGCTGGGTGCCAAAGCCACCGAAACCTGTCGTGGCTGGCTTCGAGCCAAAAAGCCCCCCGGGTTGCTGCTGCTGCGGCTGACTCGCCGCTCCGAAAAGTCCGCCGCTCGTCTGTAATTCGGCAGAATAAAAAGTATTTTTTCATAATTTTGATGAATGGGTTGTAAGTAGGGTGTCAAAAAATTTTTTTTACGGAAAACGGAAACGGAAACGGAAAAATTTTTTCAGCGGCCGGAAAACGGAACGGAAAACGGAAAAAATTTTGCACTTGGCGGAAAACGGAAACGGAAACGGAAAAAAATTTTCAGCGGCCGGAAAACGGAAAAAGAGGCCGGAAAAACGGAAACGGAAAAATCAAATTTACACGGAAATGGAAAAACTTGCTGGAATTTTGCCGGAAAACGGATAAAATTTGCTGAAATTTTGATGGAAGTGGAAAAAATTTGCAGTAATTTTGCTGGAAACATAAATTTTGTTTACATCATTGACAATCTGCATGAATTTTTGCAAGTTTGGCTGATCAGAAAACCGAAAGTTGAGCCAGAAAAAGGTAAAATGAGGCGGAAAAATGGAAAATTGAGGTGGAAAATGGAAACAAGGCAGAAAAACTGGAAATTGAGGCGGAAAACGGAAAAAGGCGGAAAAACTGAAAATTTAGCCGGAAAACGGAAAATGAGCCGGAAAAACGGAAACGGTAAAATATGTTGCCGGAAAACGGAAAAAAAAATTCAGCAGCCGGAAAACGGAACGGAAAACGGAAAAAATTTGCCTGCGGAAAACGGAAACGGAAAACGGAAAACGGAAATTTGACACCCTAGTTGTAAGCACTTAGTCTATCACTCTGAAAGTGTCAATTTTCATCTTTCTTTTATGTTCTTACCGACTGAGGCGGTCTGTGCATGTAAACCCGGTGTGCATATAGACCTTAATTTTCACTCAAAATCATTTTTAGTATTTTTTCACCCACTTATCGCGATTTTGCCATCTTTTTCTACATAATGAAATAGCCTATATATTGAACCCCTGCAAACCACCCAAAAACTTTTTCAGCTATCTATCAATCCAAAGGAGCGATTAGCTACTATCTACTGAACCCCCTGGAGGGTCAAAATCTAGAATACCCAGTACATCCACAGCGGGTAAACATGCACATAGGCACAGGCCCGTTCTTACCGAGTATATGGCATTTTACTGGGTGTGGGACCGGCCCTAGGGTTCAAACGGGATCCCGATCCCGATCCCGGATCCCGTGAAATTCCGGGATTTAGCAGTCCCGATCCCGATCCCGATCCCGAAACCCCAATCCCGATCCCGAAATCCAAAAATACCAATCCCGATCCCGATCCCGAAAACTTTCAAATCCCGATCCCGATCCCGAGAATCCCCCAAGTCCGGGATCCCGATCCCGGAAAAAATAGTGAAAATTATAAAAAGTGAACAAATGACATTTTTGCATGCAAAAATGTGAACGCAAACCCCCAGCGTCCATTTCTGTCACTTTTCTGGCATCCAACAGTGTTTTGAGACCTTTATGAACAACTGTGAATGCCAGAACAGTGACGAAAATCTATATCCCTAGACTCCAATCCCGATCCCGAAAAAATGCCAATCCTGATCCCGATCCCGATCCCGTGACCCCAATCCCGGCCAATCCCGATCCCGATCCCGAAATCTCAAAACACCAATCCCGATCCCGATCCCGAAACCCCAATCCCGATCCCGATCCCGAAATCTCAAAAAGCGAATCCCGATCCCGATCCCGATCACGAAAAGTCAATCCCGTTTGAACCCTAACCGGCCCCAGGACCGGAATACAGGGTCGTTTTATATTACACGTGAATTTAACCCAGATTTTTGGGTTTGGGTTAAAAAACGCAAAATTTTGCCAGACTTGTCTGTGTAAAAGTGTCAAGTGCATCAAAATGTCTCCACCAACTCACCGAAGTCTGTGTCTGAGGGGCGAAATTGAACGTAGATTGTGGCGCCGTGCTGGCAGTGGCGCCAAAAAGCCCGCCTGGTTTCGCAGCCGCGCCGCCGAACATCCCGCCAGTTTGCTGCAAAATTTGGCACATTCTCAGGCTTAATTACAATCCAAAATGGGTGTTTTTAGAGGAAAACAAATGTACTCTAAAAAACCAAAAAAAAAATATTTTATAATTAAATATCACTGAAAAACATAGAGAAAATACAAAACATTGATAGATTTTTACATTATTATCTCATAAAATAAGGATAACTCAATCTCTCCGGTAAGAACATAAAGAGAAATTATAAATCAATATAAGATTTTCTTATATAAAAACATAAATTTCCAGAGATTTTTGGACCGCTACTAACAATTTACGATACAATACGCGGAACCGCCAGGAATTAACATGGCCATAAAACTCGGACCACAAACACAATCTAAACACGTACCTGTGTAGGTTGACCGCCAAAAATCGAGCCAGCTGTCGTCGTGCTGGTGCCAAAGGTGGTCGATGTATTTGGCAATGCGCCAAAAAGCCCAGTGCCTTGCTGAGTACCAGTCTGGCCGAAGACCGACTGAAAAAATGTATAATATGTACAGAGAAATTCGAAGCACGTACCCAATGGCTCTAAACACACTAGTTAACAACGACAACAAATGTCAACTGGTTCCCATCCTAATTTAAAGCCATCTGAAGAGACGACTACGTTCAAAAGCAACGGGGAATAATCATGTTGCAAAGGTTGTAGTTTGGAAAAGCAATATTGTGGCTTATGCAATGCACAAGGGCAGCATCAAATATATATGTATACAGTGTCAAGCGTAGTGTCAAGCTTTGAGTTGACAACCAGTTGACATTAAATCTATTGAGTTGGGAACCAGTTGACATTTAATGTTACTGTGAACTTCTGTGTGTAGCGCCGAATTCGGGAACAATACAACCTTCCCCTACCCAAACTTACAGTCTGCGGTTTACTGGCGGCACCAAATAACCCCCCAGTCGGCTGCTGTTGACCGGCACCAAAGGCACCGGAATTGGCACCAAAAAGACCGGTGCCGGTGCCGACCGGCTTGGAAAATAGACCGCCGCCTGTCGTGGCACCGGAAACTTGTTGCTGTCCGAAGAGGGATGTTTGTTGTTGTTGCTGAGTTGTTGCCGCAGTTCCCAGGGTGCCTAGAAAATGGGTGTCTGTTTATTGTGGGGTTGTGAACTAGTTGACCGCCTGTAAACTTAAGCTAGAGGTCAACTGGGAAATGAACTTCCCGGGGA
This sequence comes from Sphaerolaimus hirsutus, assembly GCA_964036195.1. Taxonomy (NCBI): domain Eukaryota; kingdom Metazoa; phylum Nematoda; class Chromadorea; order Monhysterida; family Sphaerolaimidae; genus Sphaerolaimus; species Sphaerolaimus hirsutus. The sequence continues at coordinate 4,293,693 of OZ038451.1, read as the reverse complement.
CATATCACTCTTGCAGCATCGTTTATTCAACGACGGGTCAACCACAACACGGGTGGAAATAAAAACACGCTCCAAGGAAAATTTTCAACTGACCGTGAACTAAAATAGAAAAAATTCAACAAGATGCCGAGTTGAAATGCGGGGATCTTCAAAAATGGTCGTCAAAATCTTACTAAGTGCCTTTCTTAGAATACAAAACCAAATACTACACCCCTACTCACTCGTTCCGAATAAACCGCCAGGTTTCTGCTGTTGCGTCTGTCCAAAAAGACCACCCCCAGTATTTGCCTGAGTGGCCGCGACACCTCCAAATAAACCGCCACCGGCAGTTGGCTGGGTGCCAAATGCCGCGCCGCCCGCTTGAGCAGTTTGAGGGCCCTTGCGATTGGCTACGTAATCCTCGCAGCGAAGTTCCTGTAATTTTGTGAGTGAGAAATTGTGAAATGGTTGACCCGGGCCCAGTTCCGCAAAATGAGAAGTGAGAAGTGAAATGGCAAAGGCGAATTAAAAGCACAAAGGCGAAGTGAGATGGAAATTGAATTAAGAAGGAAATTGGCAAAAGCGAGGGAAATTACTTTTTAATTTTTTTTTTACTTCGCCTTTGCCACATCACTTCCCACTTCTAATTTTGCGGAACTGGCACCAGTTCGTGAAATGCATGAACTCAGACCCTATACACACTAGTTGACAATTGCATCTGGCGTCAACTGGGCCAACTAATTTCGATTCTGATTTTAGTTTATGGGTCGAGGAACGATGTGTTCAAATGCACATACCAATATTCAGGGGTCCCCAAAATTTTGGCCCTCGCGGGGGCTGGATAGATGGCAAATCGCTCCTCCCGAGGGATAGATAGCTAAAAAAATTTCTGGGGGGCTGGTGGGGGGGGGGGGGCTCGCGGGGGCAAAATATCTAGGCTTTTTCAATGCATAGAAGGTAGAAAGGGGAAAAATCGCTAAAAACAGGTAAAAAGTAGCTAAAACAAGCAAAAAATGGCTAAAAATAGGTATATAAACATGTGTATAGGCGAAAGCCGCGATTTTGAAGGTAAAAATTTATAAAAGGTACGAAAATTAGCGATTTTGAGAGAAAATTCCGGCAAAATTTCTCAAAAATCGCTCCAGATAGGTAGTTAGCCGGTTGGTTTGGGGGATAGATGGCCAAAAAAATTTGCCTCCGTGATAGATAGATAGCTGAGCGACCGCCGGGATAGATAGATAGCTGGCGGATTGGGGGGCAGCCCCATTTGGCTAACCTCCAAACTTTTCTGCTCGTACTCCTTCATGGCGGTGATGCACTGGTGCTTGGTGTTGATGTTCTGCGACTGGTTGTTCCGGATCATAGTGTCCGTCGCGGTGATCGCGTTGAATTTTACAGTCGTTCCTGTGGACGTGATTAATTGTGAAAATGTGTGCAAAACTGGAATTGAACATGAAAATGATGGGAATTTTTTTGAAGACGTGAACGCTTGTTTTTCCAATTGTACCGATTTTTCTTAAAAGCCACACGACGGGGTGGTATAAATACACGAAATTCCGGCTATATTAGGTGAAAGCTTTTGCACGGACAGCTTCTCAGCGGTTACAAATGATCTATAGGGATACCGAGAAGCAAAAAAAATCCCCACTTTAAGATTACTTTGCGATGACCATTTAATTCCGCCAATGAAAATCGAACGCTATTTCTGGTAGATCTAAAGCGTGAAGCTAAAATCACAAGGTGAATGCAGGTGAGTAAGTGCTAAACATGGAACCATGAAAAAAACACAAACCCTCAAACCAACCATTAGTAGCTTGTTGTCCACCAAACCCGGAAAAAGCGCCAGTGCCACCAGTAGCGCCAAAAAGCCCCCCGGCGCCAGCGGTCGATGTAGCTTGCTGCGTGGCGCCAAACAAACCGGTGCCAGCTGGCGCCGCATTCGTCGTACTGGCGCCAGCGCCAAAAAGCGACGTTTTCTGCTGCGTGGCGCCAAAAAGCGACGTGCCCGTGGCACCAGCGGCTTGGGTGCCGAATGTTGTGCCACCTGGGGAACGTTTTTGATAGTTAGTGCTAGTGGCGCAACTAGGGATGGCCCTTGATTTTTCAAGTGATTTTTTAAATCTGATTGTTTTGTAAAAATCACTGGGGAAACTAATTTTATTTAAAAAAATCAAATAGCAAAATTTCTGGTAGACATGCAGTAGGTATTTTGAAAAATTAGCAAGCACGCCATTTCACATACACATAACATTGGTGATTGTTTTATTTGGCTCTGGCGTATTTTTATTGTAAAAGCTTCCATTTGTTCATGCTTTTGTGTAATAATATGCCGTAAAGTTTTGTTGAATCAAGGCGTTTTAAAAAATATAGATTTTTTTCCAACCCTAGGCACATTCAAAATAGGCAATACGCGTTTCGTACGAACGCGTTTCTTGAGAGTGACTTGCGATCTCATGCCGTAACTGAAAAAGCGTGCCTATCCTAAATAATTTCGAGTATTTTATCAATTACGCTCGCAAAACGTTTGAACTTTATGCGTGCGGTCGTAATCGTGTGGATAGGCACATGCGTATCTAGGTAATAATTGGACAGGCACGTGGGTAACTAGGGAAAAGTCATAAATAAATACCATATATCCTTGAATAAGACCCCAGGGGCGTTATTATTTCATCAGAGGTTTTGGAGGGGGAAGTTATTCAAGGGGGGGTACTATTCAAGGGCGGGGAGTTATTATTTCCTCAGAACTTCCAGGAAAAATTTCACTTTATTCATTGTTTGTATGCATTCCGTCAACACATCTAATGCAGAAAATGACCAGTTCAACAAGAAAAACTGGAATAATTTACACGCTAACCAGCAAAAAAGCATGTAGGTATGCATACGCTGCGTACACAAAATGTATCTGCTGTGCCATCCCGGCCGTAGGCTTACATTCTTTTGTATTTTTCGTTTCACACACCAAACCCCATTTGCATTCAATGAATCAGCCCAGACATAGTTTTATTTTTCTGTTTGTCTTGTTTTCATTTTCGTGTGTTGCTCATCGATCGTTTTACCCAGAGGGGGGACTTATTCAAGAGGGGGGAGTTATTCAAGGGGGGGGCGTTATTTTTTCCTCACCTGGCCAACAGGGGGTGTTATTCAAGGGGGGGTATTATTCAAGGGGGGGGTATTATTCAAGGGGGGGTCTTATTCAAGGATATACGGTATGAATATCTTGAAAGCAGTGTTTAAATGTCAAGGTTCCAGATTCCAGATTTTGACAATACTGAGTGTTGGAAATAGCCCAGGAAAATGTTTTCGACTATCGCTACAAATGTACTCAATCTGGTGCCTAAATAGTAACACATAATTTTGTATAAATAGCTACGTATTATATGTTTTTGAGTGTGTGTTTTTGACATTTTTTGCATTTTTGACATTTTTTTTGACATTCCCATTTGAACATCATTTCCCCCTTTCCCCATACAATAGCAGAAAATTATTTGGGGGGGTGGGAAGGGGATTGGGACGGGGGGGGGGGTTAACCGGGATTGAATATATAGGCTTTTGCGAGGTGTAGAAGGAAGAAAAGGGTACAAAATCGGTAAAGGAAGGTGAAATATGGCAAAAACATAGGCAATAATAAACATGGTTTAGCGATTTTGGAGGTGAAAATCTATAAAAAGCAACAAATGGGGTCAAATACCTCAAACATCGCTCCGGGTGGGATAGCTGGGCATTTGGGGGGTACAGGGGATAGTAGCCCAAAAATTTGCCTCCGGGATTGATAGAGAGCTGAGTGGCCTCCGAGATGGATAGATAGCTGGGCGAATTGGCCCACACACGCTAATTGACATCGACACCAAATTTCAACTGGTTCCGTTCCTAATTCAAAGATTGCGTCTGAACGTCATTCGTCCACACGTCAGCAAGCTTTGAATCGGGATCGGCACCAGTTGACATTTGGTGTCGATGTCAACTAGCGTGTGTGGGCCCATTGGGGGGAGGGTTACACCCCCAACCCCCCATTGGAGACCCCTGGGTTGCGCAATGCATACGCAATATGCTGAACTGTAATATCTTGAAAAGGGGTGGATTTTGTCGAAAAAATTTCTTGTTAAAAAAACTTTAAAATCATGCACATTTAAAATGTCCATAAAACAAATTTCAACCATACAACGAAGCGTGCAATCTCTCAAGATGACAAAAATCAATTTCAAAAGATGCGTAATGCAAAGTGTCTAGATACATTTAAAAATGATATGCTAAAATGTCGCAATATGGCATGGCAAATCCAAATCTTGAGGTGAACCATCCATCCTGTGAAAGTCCTGAAAAACAAACCTCCTCCAAATAACGAAGGTGTAGTTTGTTGCGCTGGCGTGCCACCAAAAATACTCGTCCCGGACGGCTGAGTTTGACCCCCGAATAAACCGCCACCTGTCGTATTAGCGGCCGGCGTTGACGTTCCAAATAAACCGCCTGGAAAATCGGTATCGAATTTGAGACCCGTTGGAAAACCGCCTGGTAAACGGTTTTGTTTTGCGCAAAATCTCGTTGAAAATAGTTTACCTGGCCGCGCGCCAAATGCAGACGATTGCGACTGATTCGCGCCGAACATTTTGTAGATTTCGAACTTCTTCGATTTCAATCAGCCAGCATTCAATTTTTTATGATTTTTGATTTGCGGCTAATTCTATACGCAGAAATTTTAATTTTTATGTGGATAACTACATGCGTTCGCGGAAAAGTATTTTGTTTGTACTATATTCATAACTATATCGACGTTTTTTGCAGACTTTGATAAAATACACGATGTATCAGAAAACTAGCTCAGCTCAGCTTGAAACAACATTTTTCGGTATACATCCAAGATTTTATTCACGGAACAGCAACATTGAAGCAATCCTGGCACGTTTCCAACCACAATTTTGGGAAGAGTTTCTGTATAGGAACTTGGCAGGTTGCCAACTTTTTGACATCGCTACAAATATAAATAAAATAGGATAAAAATACGTCTATAACCATGTATACATACGAAAATAGCGATCATAAACGTGAAAATTGGCAAAATGGAGCACATTTTGGCGATTTTGAGCTACAAATCGGGGAAACATCGCTTGTACTTGGACCACGTCAAATCGCACGGCTAGCTTGGACTGAAGCACAGATTCCCATACGTGATCCGATCCCAATTTTGCAGTCAATTTTTGGACACTATCCAATTTTCCATAAAAACAGTTATTTCATAAAAATTGGACGGTAGCCAACTTCCAGTTCCGGAACGAATCCGTTGCTCGTTTTACTCACAGTTGTATTAAACGTTAAAACGGTGGATTACGTAATCGCGCGCCATACAAAAACGCTGCCGCATTTTTTACTTGCCTCAAACGTTCGTTTTTGCGATCAATTGATTCTCAGATAGAAAAGTCCGAAAATGGTCGCTATTCCGAAAGAATCACCAAAGAGTGAAAATCTTATCAGAATTTATTGCGAACCCGCATTATCCCAAGGACATTGCAACAGGCTTCAACTAATTTTGGATAAAAAATCACAGTTAAAGTTGACAAAAGCGACGCACTGTTTTTATGTGCAATTGAGGGAAGGTACCGACTTGAATGAGTTCAGGTTTGTCGATTTTTTTCTGCAAAAACTGTATTTTGAGTGTCCTTTTTGGTCATTTGGAACAGTGCCAATTTTCCCAATGATTTTTGCAGGTCAAAATACTTGGAGAAAGTTTTGTGGTTGCTCTCTAGGCCTGAAGGTTTTGGTGAGAGGAAAATTTCCTTTGAGTATGATTATACTCCCAAAGAAATGAGTGAAATCGTGTTTGAAATTGGGCCAAGGTTTGTTTCTTTGCGCTGTTTGTCCAAAAGCTGGTGATGGAAAAATTTCAAAAGTCATTTTGCATTGAGAAACCAGTGTATCTGAAAACTTTTGTTCTTGTGTGATTCTAGCATTGTTTGGTGTTGAAGCCAAGTGCAACTCCGGTAACTTTTCAAGTGACATGAAGATGAGTTGTCGGTGATACGAAAAGTGAAAAGTGTCTTCAAGACTTCAACTGATCAAAACTTGTAAACTAACCTGAAAATATCTTGCCAATTATCACTTTTTTACTCACCACTTTTCCTACCACATACAACTTTTTTATCAAATGCAACTTTTAATATCACATACAACTGTGCTTATTAGGGTTGGGACGATATGACTTTTCGATATCAATATTCGATATTTTTTTCTGAAACTCGATATTCGATATCGATACGATATGGACCCTCGATATTCGATATCGATATTCTATATGAAAATATGCTCGATATTCGATATCGATATTTTGCTTTTCGTAAAGCAAGGCATATCTTGAGTGGCATATTGTATTTCCATTTGGTCACAAACATAGTTGATCATATCCTTACTGAAGAGGTGATTGTACAAATTTACATAAAATTAAGATAAAATCACCCCACAACCTAAAATTTGATGGATGTGGTAAAGTAAATGCACTATGGCGTCAGCACCATGGCAAATACTCTGACGTGGACATTTGTGAGTGCATTTGCACAATATTAGAGGTGGTTGCAACGGGCCTGTGCCTCTGTGCATGTTTACCCGCTGTGCATGTCAGGAGTATTCAAGACTTTGACCCTCCAGGGGGTTGGATAGATGGCTTATCGCTCCTCTTGAGGGATAGATAGCTAGACAAAATTTTTTGGGGGTTTGATGGGGGTTCATTGTATCGGCTTTTTCATAATGAGGAAAAAGGTAGAAAAATCGCTAAAAGTAGGTGAAAAATTACTAAAAATGGGTATATAAGCACATATACTACAAGAAATAGCTTAAAATAGACAATAAAACACATGAACTAGTGATTTTGAAGGTGAAAATGTATAAAATGGTACAGGGACGTATCCAGGATTTTTGAGCGGGGGGGGCTGCTTGTTTACGGAGCCCGGCGAACGGGGGGGGGCTCAGCCCCCCCCCCCTAAAATTTTTCCCTATATAGGGACGGAAAGGCGTTTTGGCGCTAGCGCCATACAAAGGCGCCACACAATGGCGTTATTGGCGTTGGCGCCAGCGCCAGGAACCGCTTTATATGTATGTAAATATGCATACATATACAGCAAAAGTCGCAAAAATATGCTCATTTCCGAGGATCTTTGTTTACAGAGACCGATCCGCTGAAAATACAATGCATGGGGAAGACATTGCGCGCTTGCGCGCAAAATTTTTGAGAAACATAGAAAAATATACATGAAAAGTTGCATTTTCCGGGACTTTTTAGGTCTCACCCCGGGAAGGGGGGGGGGGCTGCAGCCCCCCCCGCCCCCCCCCTGGATACGTCCTTGAAATGGTATGAAAATGAGCGATTTTGAATGAAAATTATGGTCTACATGCACAGCGGGTAAACATGCACAGAGAGCCTCAGTCGTTGCAACTGCTAAATGAAAGTATAAATATGTCATCTGATGACAACGTGCACGCATGAGCACAGAATTTTTGAAAATTGCCTTAAAAATCACGTTCTAAAAGTGCAATTCCTGGCATTATTTAAGGAATGGAAGGGAAGAATATCGAAAAATATCGAAAAAATGCTCGATATTCGATATTTTGTCAAAATTTTCGATATCGATATTCGATATGAAAAAATAGTCGATATTCGATATTCGATACGATATATCATCCCAACTAGGGATGGAAAAAAGCGCTTTTTTTACCGGCCCCGCTTTTTAAAAAAAAGCGCTTTTAAAAAAAACCGCGCTTTTTTCGCTTTTTTTAAAAATTGTCAAGACGTTACCTAAAAAGCTCCCAAATATGGTCCTGAGTCAATATATACAGGTATACTGGTCAAGTGGCAGTACTTGTGATGATATATAACCATAGAATGGCTATGTAATCATCTGATGGCATTATAAGTGCTGATTTCTGCCAAAAAATTTTATGCCGACTAATTATGTATATTGCCATTTTTGAATGTTTCTTGACTGCAAGTGAAGTTAGGCATGGAATAGTGCTTAAATTTGGCTATAAAAGATGGCTAATACATGACAGTGATGTTTCACACTGTAGAAAAGTGGAAGCACATTGGCTGGATATTATTTACTACACTATCTCCTCAACTTATTATTACATGATATCACGCAGGAATAGGTGCAATGCCACTAAAATGCTACAAAACCAATGAAAACAACTACCAATAGCAATTTGAATGTGAAATTATGCGCTTGCGCGCAAGAAAAATTTGCAAAATACCTAGTGCATGAGTACTAAAATTTTTAAAAAAAGCGCTGGGACCCTTGCGCGTTTAAAAAAAAAAGCGCTTGCCATCCCTAGTCCCAACCCTAGTGCTTATCAAATACAACTTTTCCTATCACATACAACTTTTCCTATCACATACAACTTTTCTTACCAAATACAATTTTTCCAATCACATATTACAATTTTTCTTGTCACTTGACAAATCTGCCTAAAACTAACAGCTCCCCACCACTCCTCTCTAAAAACCCAGGCTTAACATGACGAGCGCATTCAGCACAAACGCTGTGTCCGCCTGCACAGCGTCCGGAATTGAGAACGTTTACCGTATCGAACGGTCGACCATTTACCGGATTTGCGTACCGGAAACGCACTCCGGTATAGTGGAATTGTGTCGGGAAAATGCTATTGCCTGTTTGCATGATCGAATGACCGAATGCGAGTATGTTACCGCACCGGAAAGTCTAAAAATTGATTTGCACCCAGAAAAATTTGAGAGAGTCGCTGTAATTGATCTGTTGGGTGAAAATGGGGTGAAACTTTTGGAACTGATGGACAAAAAATTGGGTAAGTTTTTTGACTGGTGCTTAAAAGCACTGTTGTTTCTCAACTATCTAATCCTTGACATTCAGGGTTATCATTCGACGAATGGGACAGGCAGTATTATTTGAAGTTGTACAGAGAAAAAGTGCAAAGAAACCCTACTGATGTGGAGCTTTTTGACCTAGCGCAATCTAACAGGTTGATTGACCATTATTTTAAAATGTATGCTTTTTTAAAGATAACATTGTGCCTACACACACTAGTTTTCACCGTGACTTCGTGTGAAAACTGAAATTTTTTCAAATGCAAATAAAAAATCACGGTTGAATGATTTGATTTGATTTAAACTTGAGTTTAAATAAATGATAGTTAAACTTTTAAAATTTGAAAGCTAAAACACATAAAGCATACAAAATGAGTAGGCTAGATGTCGCCATGTTGCCATTTCAGTTTTCACATCGGTCACGGTGAAAACTAGGTAGTGTAGGGCCATTATCATAATAGCTTTTCTCAACGTTTTCATTATAACTTCTTTCAACTTTTTCCTAATAATTTCTCTCAACTTTTTCACAATAATTTCGCTCAACTTTCTCACAATTATTCCCCTTTGCTTGTTTCATTTCAGCGAACACAGTCGACATTGGTTCTTTAAAGGTAAAATTTTTGTGGATGGCCAGCCGCTTTCAGAGTCACTTTTTGACATGATTATGGGCACGCAAAAGGCACAGTCGAATGACAATAATGTGATAAAGTTTTGCGACAATAGCAGGTCGTTTTCTTTCGTTTTTTTTTATCTTAGATAAACGTATTTACTCGGATAATTACCCGGGTAATAATTGTTTCGTCTGACCTATTTCAGAGAGAACTTTGCAAGGGGGGGGGTATTCATGTCTGGAATTATTTCATAAAAATTTCAAGCGTACATCTGTACACATACACTACACTACATACACATTATGTCCTGTATCCGTCGATAGTGTACATTCAATTACATCTTAGCACACCGGATGTCCTACATTTTTGGCGTCCAATTCTAAAAGTCGACAAGTCCAAAATATGAAAATTTCGAGTTAGGCCCGGAAACGTCATCTGGGGCTAATTCCGCACATTTTTCATCATTTTCCATAAATTTTTTGACCTCACATGCCCATATGGCATAGTGCCAAATTTGACATTTTTGGGGAAAATGCAAAAAATTGGGCAAGAAGTCGACAAGTCCACCTAGTTTTGGGCTAAAAGTCGACAAGTCCATCCTCCGCATCCTTTTTTATGGAAAAAAACTCAAGAAATGTGATAAGTCCACTATGGGCACCGATTTCTAAAAGTCGACAAGTGCATAATTGGCCCCACACACACTAGTTGACATCAACACCAAATGTCAACTGGTTCCGACCCCAATTCAAAGCTTACTGACGAGTCAACGAACAACGTTCAAAGGCAGCTTGGAATTGGGATCGAAACCAGTTGACATTTTGTGTCGATGTCAACTAGTGTGTGGGGCCATAATTTCCCATAAGGCAGGACCAACCCGGGCGGGAACAAAAATGTTCTCGCGTGCAAGAAGGCGACGAGTCCATTTCCCTCCCAAAAACAGTTTTCCTCTGACCAAATGGAATTTTATGGACACCCCATTTTTCACATATACCGTATTTCCTCGAAATACCCCCCGGGGGTGATTGTTTCATAGTGGTCCCGAGAGGAGGGGGGTTTAACGAGGGGGGGTTATTATTTCGCCAGAAATTTTTGTCAAATCCTAGTACAAAATCGTTGTTTGTGCTGTACACTGGGGTAGAAAAATACTTCAATAACTGACATGTATAGACTCCTGTAGACTAATAGTAGTACGTAGATGGTACAAACACTGTTCTAACGTGATTACGACATTGTTTTAACGTGTGTTCTGCAGAACACAAACTGCAGTATTTGGTATTTTAACTAGGGTATTTTAACCATAAGCTGAAATTTTTAATTTTCGTATTTTCAGCGCGATCCGTGGATTTCAAGTGTCGACGTTGGCAAACGCATCTGGAAACTTGCCAGAAAAATTGAATTGCCTAACAACGAAACGTCACATCATTTATACGGCAGAGACGCACAATTTTCCTACAGGTAGCTTGTTTTTTCTACTTTCAAAATTGGCAAGTCATAGAAATGTGAACTATCAAGTAAAAACAATGTAAATGTCCACTGACCCCACAGTTTTAATGAAATCTGTCAAAACATTTAGAATTTAATGTTTTTACTAACTTCGATTTTGGTGCAAAAATCGTTTCTAAAGCAAATTCACTGATACACCAGAACACCCGGTGCAGGCCTATTCCGCATGTAAACCCAACCCGCATGTAGACCCATTATAGACACATTATAACAACCTCTGTCCGATCAGTAGGCTAGGGCCCATTCCGCATCAAAGCCCATTCCGCATGTAGACCCATTATAGACACATTATGCCTGCAGGGGTAAGAAAGGGTGTGGGTAACACCACCCCACACCGCCCAGCTATCTATCTATCCCTGGCGCAAATGTTTTTGGCTACATTCCCTTGAACACAGGGCCGTATCCAGGGGGGGGGTAGGGCTGCAGCCCCCCCCCCTCCCGGGGCGAGACCAGAAAGTAACCGGAAAATTTGACTTTTTCAACGTCAGCGTAAAAAAATTTGCGCGCAAGCGCGCATTCTTCACCAGAAATACGGTATTATCATTCGATTTGCTTCATGTGGCCGCAAATCGTTGTAAGTACACTCCATGTTGTGTTTTTGCTGTTTTGTATGTATATTTACAATACATATACAGCATTCCATGGCGCTGATGCCAACGCCAATGGCGCCATGGCGTGGCGCCTACTAATGGCGCCATGGCGTGGCGCCTACTAATGGCGCCAGCGCCATGGCGCTATTCCGCCACTATGTAGCTAAAATTTTAGGGGGGGGGGCTGAGCCCCCCCCCCCCGCCGGCCTCCGTAAACAAGCAGCCCCCCCCCGCTCAAAAATCCTGGATACGTCCCTGCTTGAACACCCCAACACCCGCAAATTGCCTAGCTATCTAGCTATCTGGAGCGCTTTTGGGCAATTTTACCCTAACTTTCACCAAAATTCCCTAATTTTCCTACTTCTTATAGATTTTCACTTTCAAAATAAACTAGGTCATGTGTTTTATTACCTATTTTAAACATGCCATGTATAATTAAATGTGTTCCGGGTCAACATGCGGAATGGGTTTAGATGCGGAATAGTGCACTGCCCGATCAGTATAACACAGTCCCCACATCAAAAATCACACTTATAACACCCCAAAAATCCAAACAAATTTCCCGCCCAGGGGTGTGTCCCTTTCCGGGGGCCGCCACGGGAACGGGGGGCCGTATCAGAGACGTGCACGCGACCGGAAGGGGTGCTCACGAAATCGCTGGATTTTGCGGCTATGCCGTGGGCAATTTACATCTGGATGGATATGAATTGCCTTGGGAAAGGCGGAGCGATGGAAATTTATGTTTCGCGGAGAATTTTGCCCGGCCTAAGGAGGTTTGATTGTGGGGTGTTTTTGGGGGTGGGGGCCCCAGAGCCATAGATGGGCATTTGGGTGGCATTTTAGGGGTGGGGGTCCACCAGACTTGTGTCTTCCCATTTTGTTGTACATTGGCCTATTTTGATACCCTTCGAGTATTTTGGGGTTTGGGGTCGGGGCTATGAGTAAAACATTTTTTGTCAATCCCCCACTCACGAGATAAATGGGGGTCTATAAAAAGATGTTTATTTTAAATGACTGATCTGGTCGATCGACTTTGAGGCTCAATAATGCGAAATCCACCTTGAAATTTTTTAAACTTTTTTCTCACCAGATTTTAATCGAAGCATCAAACGGCGCCTCGGATTATGGCAACAAATTCGGCGAACCAGTTCTGTCCGGTTTCGCGCGGACATTCGGCATGAGCATTAATTTTGTCGAGAACGATGGCGATTGTCCAAAAAAGGAACTACTTTCCGAGAGAGTTGAGTATATAAAACCGATAATGTTCAGCGGTGGCGTGGGAAGTATTGATGACGCCCTTGTGCACAAGGAAAAACCGGAAAGTGGTTGGTTCTTTTTTGGAACAGCAGCAGGATGGTTAAAAAAAAAGTTTTTATGATGTTTTTTTTTGTAAAAAAAATTTAGCTGAGCTTTAGCTGATGCAATGCTCTCTGTAAAATAAATACAAACATTTTATGTTTCGGATGCCTTAGGCATAAATAATTCGAAAATTTACCATAATTCACCACAATAAACCCGTGGCCACTAATATAACCCGAAAAATTAAAAATTCAATTCACTTTCCGAACTCAATATTTCCCATCAACTCAGGCATGCTACTCACCAAACTGGGAGGCCCCGCCTACCGCATCGGCGTGGGCGGCGGCGCGGCCAGTTCCCTTGCCGTTCAGGTGCCAGTCCCAGACCCTGTAAAATTCTCTGTAAAATGTCAAATATCATGCAGAGTTTCTAAAGTTATGTAAAATGCTATGCGAAATGACAACCGTGTTGACACTTTGCATCACATTTGACATTTTACAGGGTCATTCTACAGGCTCTGGGATTTGCCGTTCAGGGAACCCAGTGTTCTAATTTGGATTTCAATGCGGTTCAGAGGGGCGACCCAGAAATGGCTCAGAAATTGCACAGGGTTATTAGAGCTTGTGTTGAGAGGTGTTTTGGTGGGAAATGTGAAGTTGGCATTGATAGTGGTGATTTTGCGGCAATGTTGTGTCCTATTGCGGCTATTCATGACCAGGGCGCCGGGGGCAATGGTTTGTTGTTATTTTTTTTGGGGGGGGGGTTGTTAAATTTGCACACCCTGGCGAAAACTTGCACCCTGTAAAATGCCCTGCAAAGTGTAAAATACTTTTTCATTTTTGCACTTTGCGCGTGACATTTTTTCATGACATTTTACACGGATTCTTACACTTTGCATTACGTTTTTTTACATGACATTCTTCAGCGTGCGGCACTGACCCTAGGTAGTACCGCTCAGTGATGAAAATAAACATTGTTTTTTTTTCTTCGTTTATTTTTGTTTGACGGTGGTCCGTTCAGTTTCCCAAACAATTGCGCATTTAAAATTATCGATCAAAATTGCAAAGCCCCCCCCCCCACAGGCAACGTCCTGAAAGAATTAGTAGAGGGGTCAGGCGCCATAATTGACGCCAAAAATTTCACGTTGGCTGATGACACCCTGAGCATCAAGGAATTGTGGGCGGCCGAGTATCAAGAAAGTGACGCGCTTTTGGTGCGACCGGAAATGCGCCGGTGTTTGGAGGAAATCTGCGCACGTGAAAGGTGTCCCGTTGATTTTGTCGGTGTTGTGAATGGACCGGAGATGGAAAATTCGGTGAGTTTTAATTAGGTTGTAAATTTGTCATTTGCTTAGTGCTCCACATGCATACTCCACCGCCTATCTTTACGTAATCTTAACTACGGTAGATTTTCAGTGTGAAGTATGAAGTGCACGCTAAATACCGCAAATCCTCGAATAAGACCCCCCTCTCGAATGACCCCCTTGAATAACCCCCCTCAGTATGAAAAGGAGGATACAATACAAAAATACATAAGAATATTAGTGTATGGCAGCGACACCAGATACATGATGTGTATGCAGTGTATATGTACACATCTTTTTGTTGTTGAACAATTAAATACCTGAATTACATGAGTTGACAGACTGCATCCATTAAGTCCAAGTTTCTTGAGGAAAAAATAACTCCCCCTCGAAAAACGCACCCTTGAATAAGTCCCCCCCCCCTCAAAAAATTCTGACGAAAAAATACCCCTGGGGTCTTTTTCGATGATTTAGGGTATCGTATTCTGTTCACTGCTCAGTGGACGTTCTGCCTGTTTTATTCCTTTGATAAACCGCTTTCATTCTTCATTTCTTACCTCCGATTAATCCCCGCACTTTTTCCAGGTGATACTACGTGATTTCAGTGACAATGAAAGAACATCGAATTTGAAACAGCACCCAGTTGAGTTGAATTTGGATTGGGCTCTGGGAAAAATGCCCCCAAAGGTTGGTAAGGTTGTTTTTGTTTGTTTTGTTGTTGTTTTTTACCTAAAAAAAACCGGTACTCACATACTCGCGTACTTTTTGAAAGTACGCGAGTACACAAAACGTATTTTAAGGGGACAGGAAATGTTATTTTGCCAGACACAAAGTGACAAACATAGGACATTTTCCTAAGAAATGCTTATCAGGAGAGAAAAACACACATCTCAGGGTAAAAATTGAAAAAAAACACACCAATTTTTACGCTTTTTTTGTGAGAAAAATACTTGCTTTTACGTTTTCTGTGAGAAAAAGACCAGTTTTTACGTTTTCCCTAGAAAAATACTCATTTTTACGTTTTCTCTGGAAAAAAGTATTTTACACACCTTTTACGCAGTGTAAAAGTAAAAATTAAATACTTTACGTTTTCTGTACGCATGTGTGAATAAAATAAAAATACGTTTACTTTTAAAAAAAGTTCAGTACTTTTAACAACTCTGGTGATTACTTTCAGTTGACATGTAAAGGCGTATCGAATTGACTTTTCACTTAAAATGACATTTAGACTTGACTAGGGTTCAAACGATATGACTTTTCGATATCGATATTCGATATTCGATATTTTTTTCTGAAACTCGATATTCGATATCGATACGATATGGAACCTCGATATCGATATTCGATATTCGATATTGAAAAATGGTCGATATTCGATATTCGATATTTCGATATTTTCGATATTCGATATTGCGATATGCTTTTGGTATAGCAAGGCATATTTCAAGTGGCATATTGTATTTTCATGTGGTTGCACACATGTTTAATCATCTCTTTACTGAAATTTGAATGGTACAAGTGATTTTAACAAGCTTTACATCACTCAATGGTAGAAAATAGAAGAAAAACATGATAAATCAAAGTGTATCAGACAAATAACAATTGGTAGATATTACAGTTCATCCTAACCTAATTGCTTAAGGGCATGTTGCAAAAAAAAGTATATCAGCGTTTTCTGGCTTCAAATTTAGCACGCCAACAACAATGACATTATAAATACTGTACTTTTACTCATCAAATACAATACTACAAGCACATCAGATCAACCATAAACATCTCAAAATGAAAATGAAAAGTAAATTTGGGGACACAATACAGGTTCGATATATCGAAAAAATGGTCGATATTCGATATCGATATTCGATATTTTTTCAAAATTTTCGATATCGATATTCGATATTCGATATTTTTTCAAAATTTTCGATATCGATATTCGATATGAAAAAATGGTCGATATCCGATATTCGATATTCGATACGATATATCGTTTGAACCCTAGACTTGACCTTCATTAATATATCTAATGCAAAAATTGATCATATTTATTTTGAATGACTTAGGTCTTAAATATGCATGACTAGGCTTTTACGCATACCCAGAAATGTGATACAAATGTCGTATTTATGTTGGCAGCTTTTTTTACGGAAGAAAACTCGCAGAGAAAAAATTTTGGATATGAAAATGTATGGGATCGCGCACGTATTCTAAATATTTATTTGAACACTGCATCTCAAAATGAAACGTTGTCACCACAAAATTTAACAAAAGCACAATGACTAATGACTACACCATTTTCACTAAATATCACTTTTTTTTAATCGCACCCCACGCAGGAATTTCACCTGAAACGCTCGAATTCAGCCTACAGACCGTTGCAATTGCCTACAAATTTAAAATTTATTGAAGCCTTGAATTTAGTGCTAAGGCTGCCCAGTGTCGCTAGCAAAAGATACCTGACTAATAAGGTGAGTAAATTGTGGTTTGCTTTGTAGCACTGCACATGTTTGTGCAATTTAAACTTTCACTTAAACTTCACTTGTTTTGTAGCATTATGGCTGCAAGTCATGATCTGGCTATACTCTGCGGACCGTAAAGTATGCTTAGAATCCTACCATAAACTTAGATAAATTTCGTATTTAATTATTCCATAGTAAAAACGAAATAGTGTGATGGAAAAACCATATAATTTGATGTTCCTTATTCAGATGGGTTATGGTTAGGGTTGGCCGATGTTTTTTTTAAACGTTTTTTATTTTAAAAAAACGTTAAAAAAAAAAAAACATGACGTCCGAAATGTTTTTTTTTTTAAAAAAACATCGACCGAAATTTTTAGTACTAAGCACTAGGTATTTTGCAAAATTTTTGCGCGCAAGCGCGCAATTTCACACACAAATTGACATTTGTGGTTGTTTTCATTGGTTTTGTGGCATTTTTAGTATCAAAGTATCCATTTCTATGTGCTACCATGGGTTAATAAGCTGTCATATATGTTGCTGTAGTATATAATATTGAGGTAATGTGCTTCCATGTACCTCCACAGTGTGTAACTTCACTCCCAAAGTAACAACCTCCTTTTAAAACCTTGTTTGATCACTATTCCATGCCAAACTTTACCTGAAGTCACGAACATTCGACTATAAGGCGATATACGTACGAAATGTCGACGAAAAATGGATATTTTTGACACAAATCACCACTTATAATGCTATCCCATGGCTCCACAGACATTATATGGTCATATATAACATCACAGAGTATTGCCACTGTCTGATATACCTATATATGTTGACACAAGGTCATATCTGGGAGCTTTTAAAAAAAACGTTTTTTATTTAAAAAAACGTTGTTTTTTTTAAAAAAACATCGAGTTAAAAAAAAACGTTTTTTTTCCAACCCTAGTTATGGTAGGTTTCCATACTAAGTGTGATGTCCTGCCAAAGAATAACTCGCCAGCGAAAGTTTTCGGCAACTCAAGTTGGCAACATTCCAATTGTCAACTCAACATTGTAACCACAGGTAGACCGCAGCGTGACTGGTCTCGTGGCACAGCAGCAATGCGTCGGGCCGCTGCATACGCCTGTAGCTGATTGCGCCGTGGTCGCCCTGTCTCATTTCGACACGGTTCGTTTCGACTTGTTTCCTTTTGTTTTTGTTGAAATTGGTAAAGGTATTTATTTGTGCGGGGGGGGGGGGCTTGTGGAAGGTTTCCTTCTTGGATCTGAGTGTAGTAGGTTTGTTTCTCTGTGAATTCTGTCTGATAAGATTATTTGTGTGGCAGGTGAAATACTACTCTTTAATTGCCACCACGTATCGCATTCACTGCTATTCATTTTCTAAATTTTACCATGTTGGCATTTCCCACATTTTTGCTGCTATTTTGTCAGCGACAACGAAAGTTCTTGCATAGGCTTGTTGTGTTAGTAAGCGCCACTTTTAAATATATTTTGAGCGTTTTTGCCTTCAGCACACCATCCTGAATAGAATCTGTACATTTTACAGTAACTTAGTTTATTTCAATCAGCTACAACAATTTTAGATATTGTTTAGTACTCGTAGTTTAGTTTTACGTTTCTCAGTGATTATCAATGCGAAGCTTACACAACTATTTGCACTTTACCCCTCATTTATTCCTCCATGCCTTGAAACGCGCAATTTTCGCATGCAAATGCCGCCTCTATAATCTCGTTCCGTTCCCACGTACATGCATATACTCGGCGGACCGCAAAGTATGCGCCCAAAATCATTTATGTCTTGGTCGATAACGCGCGAACTGGATACTTATGTATGCACTTTCACAAAAAGAAAAATATTTTTTTTTTTAAGAAAAAGGCGGAGTCGCGTACAAACGAGGGATGTTTTTTTCCCGTCACGTTTTTTTTCATTTTTTTCATGGAATTATTTTATTTATGATGACGTCATGATGGAGTGTTTCCTTCAGCAAAATGCATAGAGTGCGGTCCGCGGAGTATACGCATTTGCATGGATTTTCAATTAGACCCCATGTTTACTCATGTTTGCACATCTGTTTACAACATTATCATGCAATCGCTAGTTTGGCAAGTTATGTAGATTCAATCAATTATGGTCGTGTCATGCTTAACTTATTTATGTAACATTATTTGCCTTTAGCTTGCCTCATTGTGCAGATGTGGGGTGCTTTTTGAGATGTGTACATACATGTACAATACATTTCACGGTAGTGTATCATGGATTTATATATAGAGCTATATATGGCACTTGATTTTTCAAACTGACGTAAAAAAATCTAAAGCGAAAATTATAAAGGTGATTTTTTATTAAATTTTTTGTTGCACCATATTTCACCTTTTGGCATTTAAAAACATTTATGATTTTAATTCAATTTTAAAAATATTTAAAAACACCTAGAAATTATTTTCTTGCAGCCATCTCTGTGGACGTTGAAAATAAGCTTATATAAAGGCCCACGGCTCATGTGTTTGGCTGTTTGTTGTCTTGAAATCATTTTGAAACCACCTCTAAAATTGAAATAATGTTGAAATTTATTTTTGCACATTGGTAAATCATTCGATTGCAGTATTACACATACACATCACCATATTTTACTACTTGACTATTTTACTGATAATTTTACTATTTTACTAC
This sequence comes from Sphaerolaimus hirsutus, assembly GCA_964036195.1. Taxonomy (NCBI): domain Eukaryota; kingdom Metazoa; phylum Nematoda; class Chromadorea; order Monhysterida; family Sphaerolaimidae; genus Sphaerolaimus; species Sphaerolaimus hirsutus. The sequence goes on along the minus strand of OZ038451.1, from coordinate 4,274,463 downwards.
TTGCAGCAATGACACCCTTATGGTAACCACAAATGTATTTACATACCGTAAATCCTCCATCCTGGAGCAGGGACGTACACAGGATTTTTGAGCGGGGGGGGCGGATTGTATACGGAGCCCGGCGAACGGGGGGGGCGGCGCCCCCCCCCCCCCTAAAATTTGGCCCTATAGTAAAGGAATGGAGCCATGGCGCTGGCGCCATTTGTAGGCGCCAGCGCCATGGCAGTATTGGCAAAATTTTCTGTCCGACCCGGGAACGGGGGGGGCGGCCGCCCCCCCCGCCCCCCCCCCCCTGCGTACGTCCTTGTCCTGGAGAGTTAGAGCCCTTTTTGAGGGGTTCTTTTCAGAGGGGGGGGGGTATTTTTGCGTCAGAACCTTCAAGCATATTTCCAGCAGTTCATTGTAAGTGTGAACAATGTTTAAGGCCTCAAAAAATTCTGGTAATTTACTACAGTCAAACACATTTTATTCCCGTTTATCAAACAGAAGGAACTTTTTAATTGGGAATTATTTAGTCTCTCTCATTTATTATCTTGGTAACTCTCGTGGAAACTCTCATTTGGTTCGCGGGGGCACTATTCAAGGGGGGGGGCTGATCGAGTATTTACGGTAATGTTAATAGTTCTTTGCTACGCACCTCAGCTAAAGGCTTCAACTTTAATATTTATGACGTGCACCTTGGATTAACAATCAGCCCCCATTAAACGGAACCATAAATCGCCGCACTTTTACCGCACCGGAAATTATCTACCGATACGGTCCGGTAAAAATAGCTCACGAAATACACGTCTCTTATGCAGTTTTTTTATTCCCTTACTTCCCTTGATTTGCAAATCGTAACAACTTTTTCTTGAAGTCTGTTTTAACCCGCCGGATGTCAGCTGTGCTGCATAGTAGTTAAAACGTATTTACTTTTACTCGATAAATACGTATACTCGAGTACAGAGTAAATACGTTACGAAAAAAGTTTCGGTACTCGCTTTTACGTATACCGTATGACCTCGAAATACCCCCATGGGTGTTTATTATTTCGCCAGCAAAATTTGAGGGGGATAATTCGAGGTAATACGGTACTTTTTGAAAGTACTCGTGTACAGAAAACGTATTTCAGATTGTCTTTTATATAGATTTTTAAAGGTATAGAGAAGAAAAAGGGCGTAAATATGCTAATTGCTGAAAATATGGGAAACTAGTCGAAAATTGATATAGAACCAAATATATAGTCAAAAATTGCGTAAAATAGGCAAAAAGTTACGAAAATTTGTGATCTTGAGTGAAAATTGTGGCGACATTTCTCAAAAGTACTCACAATTACGTTTTCTGATGGGAAAAGTACGTTTACTCATGTTTACTCGTGAGTAAAAATATAATAAAAATTACTTTACGTTTTCTGTACCAGGGGGCGAGTAAAAAATAAATACTTACCGTATTTCTCCGATCAAAGCACCCCTGGTGCTTTACAAAATCGGAGCTATTTTCAAACTACTTTTGAAGTGCCATGTATAGCACCCTGGTGCAATGCAAATCACAGGGTGCTATACTATGTTTTGTTCCACACCAATAAATACTTAAATAAGCGCAATCATTTGGCTTCACCATGACTCTCTATTGTCCTTTTTAAAGTTGTATCTACCTACCTAATTATGTGTTGCAAATCTGTGATTAGTAAGGTTGCAATGCTTTTGCAACAATCCCACAAGCCACAAATCTTTGAACTCAAGCACCACTTCAAGTGTCTGATTTCGCCGCAGCACGCAAAAGAACGCCGCGCGCCACGCGATGCAATTAAATAGGGATAGGTGTGCAAAGAGAACGCCGCGCGCCACGCGAAAAAACTCTTATGCAACAGATGGTCTTCAAAACTTTCCTCTCTGCAGTATCATTCAGGTGAGGCAACAGATGATCACCAATTTTTTTTGTGAAATGTAAAGCACCCGGGTGTATTATACGGAACATAATACACAGCATAGCACCCCGGGAGCTTTGAACGGGGGGGTGCTTTGATCGGAGAAATACGGTAACGTTTACGTATACTTTGAAAAAAGTTCGGTACTTTTAACAACTCTGCTGTGCTGCGCGGATGACTATGCAAATGTCCCGGGGGAACAGTTTATCTTTCCTGTGTCGTGAACCTCGCAACGTAACGCCTCTTCTAGAATGCCGTTACCGTATACCACTGAATTGAGGGTTTTTTGTTTAAGGAAAATTGTATGCGGGAACAGGTGACAGTTCCGCAAGTAGAGAAGTGACAAGTAAAATGGCAAAGGCGAAGTAAAAGCGCAAATGTCATGTGAATTGGCAAATTAAATAAAAGCAAAAGCGACGTCAAACAATAAGAATAATATATAATCGCACTTCGCGCTTGTTTTTTTACTTCTCAATTCACTTCGCTCTTGCCATTTCACTTCGCTTTTGCCATTTTTACTTCTCACTTCTCCGGAACTGGCCCCAGATCACATTGACAATTGACGCGGGGGTCGCAGGGATTGGAGCCCCCCCCCGGGGGTAAATAGATATTTTGTAAATACTAAATAGTATTGATAGATTTTTTAGCTGAAAATAATCGGGGAGGGGGGGGGTATTTCTGGTAGTTCGGTTCGTAAGCTCTTCACAGCCTCTAGCGTTTGATAGCACAGGGTGCAAAATCGCAAAAAAAATAGGTGAAAAGTCCCTTTAGTTAACAAAAGCCCCCGCCCCCCATGTATACGCCCTTGTTGTCAACAAGTGTGTAGGCGTAGGGCCCTTAAAGTTCATTTATAAAATGTTCAATTTGTATATATTTATAATAGATTAACATAGGTCACGGAGAAAGCGCTGGAATGTCGTGATTCATAATCACATTTTACATTGTTTTTATTCCACTCCACGGTTTTTTCTGGCTTTAAGTATCACTGAAATGGGCATAGGTTACTTTCTCATTGTAGTGCACCCTAGAAAATAATTAGGATGAGCGATTTTGTCCCAGTTTTCTTTAAAACCGTTTTTTGTCAACTTTAGTTATTTTTGACATATTTTTAGCGATTTTTCGCAGATTTGCTTTTGAAATGTGGATGGTATGAAGAGCCTATGAACTGAACCAATGCGAATACCCCCCCTAAAACGAACTGAATGTGCCTACGCACACTAGTTCATTGCGATTTTTTTTAAATTTAGTAAGCTAATGCTTTGGACATTCGTTGATTCTTCCTGGCTATTTAAAAATTAAATTTTAATTAAATCAAGAAAAAATTCCACAAAAGTGCGCTTCGGCCCGGCTTACATCACTCTTTTTTCCAAAATACACGGTAAATATTTACAACTGCACATGCGTTGACGTGTTAAAACGCATGTGCGCAACAATAGGCGGTTCCCCTTTTGTGGTCCTTTTTGTGGCCCATTTCGCATACGCATTGCACTGCAATGTTGGCAACTTTTGCGTTGCACCGCTGTGGGGCATGTTTTGCTGTGTCGCGTCGATTGAGCGGACTTGGTGACTTCGTTTTGGGGGTTTTGGGACACCCCCCCCCGACCCCCGACCCCTTCCCGTGTGATAAATGCATACGAAATGCCGGGGATGTTAATTTTCCGCACCATTTTTATGGTGCTGCATAAAAATTTGGCGCCAATCCCAGACCCTGTAAAATGCCAAAAATCATGCAAGTATCAAAGGTCATGCAAAATGCCCTGTCAAATGGAAATTTACATGACTTTTGACACTTGCAATAAAATTTACAGTTGTAGTCAGGTGGAAAGTAAACTTTTAGTGACAAAGATATTTCTTAAAACGCAATCAACTACTTCTCATTACTACTTTAACAGACATGTTCACTTTCGTGAATTGAGCCGTATTTAATCAACCTTTTTGTGAAAAGACCTGGATTGAAGCCCGATTTAAGTCACAAAATTTGACCGAAAAATAATATAAATGCGTGTCGACAATCGTATATCGTATAGCACAACTCTTTGATTGACACCTCAAACAGGGGGGTGGGGGTTATAGCGCCACAAACGCTGGATGTCAACTGAATTTGTGTCAAACGAATTTTAGTAAATTATATTATTTAAACTTTCCTATCTGTTAGAGCATAGTTAATTTTACATTGTGACACTTAATTTTCATTGTTTCTGTTAAGCCGGAATTAGAGCTCAGCGTCGATTCGACGCTGAGCTCTAATTCCGGCTTGAAGCGTGATGCCCTAAACATTTTTTGTCTCATTTAGTTGACATTGAGTTGACACGAATTTGCAATGTCAACTAGCGTGTGTGGGCCCAATAGCACTGACAAGTCTGCATCTGCACCATATAGGTAGTACTCATGTATTTGTCAAAGGCTTTCCTTCCTCAAGCCTAATCCTCACTCAACTCGTCAGGTCTTTTCGCCATGCCGAACTAAGCATGGAATATAATAATAGATCAAAGCGGGCATTTTTCGATTTTATGAAGCGTGGCCTTTGGGTTTGCTTGAAAACCTTGACTTTTGAGCTTGTGCTAGGGTTCAAATGGAATTGACTTTTCGGGATCGGAATTGGCTTTTTGATATTTCGGGATTGGGGTCACGGGAGCGGGATCGGGATTGATTTTTTCATATTTCGGGATCGGGATCGCGATTGGCGTTTTTCGGGATGGAGATTTTGGCCATAATTTTGGCATTCAGAGTTGTTCACAAAGGTCTAAAAACACTCACTAAAAACAAACACTAAAAACACAGGATGCCAGAAAAGTGGCAGAAAACAGATGATGTAGGTTTCCGGTAACATTTTAGTGCAAAAACGTCATTTTTACGCTTTTTTTTATTTCCACTGATTTTTACGGGATCGGGATTGGCTTTTTTGGGATTTCGGGATCGGGATTGAGGTTTCGGGATCGGGACCACAAAATCCCGAAAATTCTCGGGTTCGGGATGGGGATCGGGATCCCATTTGAACCATAGCTTGTGCTTTTGCACGCGCTCGAAATGCGAACTGCCCGAGCGTTGCGCGATTTACGTAATCTGCTTTACGCTTGGTTTCACCGCGCCGGGGTCCGTTTTATGCGGTGATTTTCGTTTACTGGATGGTATCATATTTAGTCGGTTTATTGTTGTTTGGCGTGATTATATTTTTCAAAGCTTTGGGTTTTTCGATGTTGCAATGTCATTTTTCGGGCGATTTCTACCCCCCCCCCCCCCCCCGAGACAAACGTCAATTTCTATTCTTCAAACTTTTTGATGTGTGCCTGTGGGTGAATAGGAGTTTTACCAAGAATGACCAGTGTTCAAACGGGATTACCATCCCGATCCTGAAATTTGAAAATCTCAACCCAGATCCCGCAAAAATGCGAATGTCTTAAGTGAAAAGTGAAAAAAAGATTTTTTTGCGTTAAGAAATGTGAATGGAAATCCCCACTGTGCATTTTGTACTATGTACGTCTCTGAAATCCAAGTGCATTTTTATGTTGATGTTTTTTGTGTGAAACATTAGGAGAAAGAACGAATCTGGACGTTTTTTTCTGTTGGTGCCGGACATCGAACCCAGATGCCACGAGTCTGCATCAAAATACAAACAGCGCATAATCCAAACAGCATAATCCAAACACTTTTGTAGCATAATCCAAACAGCATAATCCAAACACTTTTGTAGCATAATCCAAACAGCATAATCCAAACACTTTTGTAGCATAATCCAAACAGCATAATCCAAACACTTTTGTAGCATAATCTAAACAGCATAATCCAAACACTTTTGTAGCATAATCAAAACAGCATAATCCAAACACTTTTGTAGCATAATCCAAACAGCATAATCCAAACACTTTTGTAGCATAATCCAAACAAAAATGAGGCAATATCCAAATAAAAATGTAGCACTTTTCATCAAATAAGGTCACCATATGTGTTCATTTGAATGCAGTGTTCAGTTGAATGCATTTGACTGCTTTGAAGTGACCGACTGTCTTCATTTGTTTTTGCGATGATTGCCATTCAATTCTTATATTGACCCTGCACACACTAGTTTTCACACAAAATTTCGAAAACTCATAAATGAAGTGAAAACGTGTTTGAGTTTTCCACATTGAGTCATGTTTTATCTCCGCTAACTGTAGTTGATGGCCATGTCATTGTAGAAAACTCAAATGTGTTCTAAGCTGCTTTGTGAGTTTTCACAATTTTGTGTTAAAACTAGTGTGTGCAGGCACATAGTCACTTTTTCACTTTATAGTTATTTCTATATATACTCACAATTGTATTTCCGCTTGAGGATGACTTTCACTTGAACTTGAAATCAATTATAAATTATATCGCATACCTCTGTATTATTTTAACATATCAATGATACAAAAACATGAAAGAACAGGCAATATGAGTGTTTGGATTACGCCTTACTTCTGTTTGGATTCTGTCTCATTTCGTTTGGATTATGCTGCGCTTGGTGGCACAAAAAAGTGTTTGGATTTTGCCCTATTTTTGTTTGGATTTTGCTACAAAACTGTTTGGATTATGCTGTTTTGATTATGCACGTTTGGATTTTGGTTTTTGCCCGATGTCCGATGCAAAAATATGGTGACGAGCAAAAATGGCGCCATGACGCTCAGCAAAAGTATGGCGTCGAACGCCATGGCGTGGTGCTTTTTGGCGTCCTCAAATGGCGCGAGCGCCATGGCGCCATTGCATCACTATACACCGCGTAAATAAGTAGAAATGTGCGTATGTACTGATGTTGCGACGGCTTCACCTTGCATTCCCAAGGGATGCCATCATGTGAAATGTTTGCGTACTTTTGACTGATAAAAATTTTAAATTGTGAAATTTGATAGTGGTTTTATAGAGTAATTTAGTTTATTTCTGGCAATTTTCCACCAGTGATGGCGGAACGCCAAAATGTAAATATCACATGCAGCCTGTGGTCACAGAACGCATGCATCAGCTCTCCAAGCTTTAGCAAACTTTCGGTTTGCTTCAATTTCATGTATTTCTTCTATAATACATTCCTGAGTGTTGTTTTTGGACTTTCATTATTGGAAAAGTTATAAGAAATGTTTTTTATCCCATACTATCGCTATATATAACTTCACAAAGTACTGTCACCTGTCTAATATACATGTATATGTTGACACATAACCATGTCTAGGAGCTTTTAAAAAAAAACATTTTTAAAGTTGTTTTTAAAACCTTTTTTAAGAAAAAACCCCCGTGTTTTTATTTAAAAAAAACTTCTTTAAAAAAAAACACGTTTTTAACAGGTCGTTGAAAAACGTTTTTCATCTCTATGTTCACTTACCTATATTTAAGAAATTTCACGTCACATATCCGGCTGTGGAATTCGTCCCTGGCCTAATGTGTTTTCTAGATTTCGTTGGTAGGTTATTCAATCGTGTCTGATGTTTTTTGGGGTGTCAATTACCGTGGAAATTCGATTTATTTGCTTGCATTTTCTCTTCTGATTGCAGCATCTCTGAAGCGTGTGATTTGAGTGCATTTTCGGTTTTACTGATGCGTGATTTGAAGCTATGTGCATGCTAAATCTTGCGGCTATGATTTATGGGATAAAGTATGGTTGTATGGTTCAGTGTTTTGGAAGGTTAGTGAATATTTTGTTTTGTAAAAAATCTTCTGGCGGATCAAAAAAATGGATGATGTCCTAAAAGCGGCTACAACCAACCCTTTGTATTTAGTTTAAAAAAGCATTGAAAGTAGGGTTCAAACGGGATCCCTACCCCGACCCCGAATCCCGAGTATTTTCGGGATTTTGTAGTCCCGATCCCGAAATCCAAAAAAGCCGATCCCGATCCCGAAAAGTCAATCCCCCCTAATTGTAAGTCATTGAAAAGTTTTGGAAGGCTGTTGCACTTATTAAAAGCCGATGGTTGGAAACAATATTGGCATCAAATCATTATCAAATTATATTTAAAAAAACATAATATTCATACGGGCCTAGGTGATTTATTTTCCATCAATCAATTATCCTTAAAAAGTACTTATCCATGCCAAGATCTTGTGAAACGTAAGTAAATATATATTTTTATAAATATACCGGGTTGTGTTGTGGGGTAGAGTTAAACAGCTAGTTTTTGCTGTTTTGAAGAAATGTTTGAAAAGACATGTGATGGGGATCGGTACTGTGTCTGTTTGAATTCATGCACAGCACTGTTTACTAAAAGTCATTGTAAAATATAAACTATGTATCCAAAACACTTGGTTATCCATGTATTTTTATCAAATTTGTGAATATGCTGATTTATTTTGTCTATATCTTTGTGAAATGCACATATTTGAGCCTTTCTGAGAAACATATCCCATTTGTATGGTGCCTCATTTGCCTTCCATATGGAAATAAATGATGCAAATGTAACTTGGTAGTGATAGTTTTGTGCTTGGCAACATGGCACTGATTTGATTGTTGGTTCAGTTGTGGCTCGGTCATATGACATATGAGCTTTGCCCATAAATATTCATGTGCTACACTTGTGTCATTGGGCCCACACACACTAGTTGACATCGCAAATTCGCGTCAACTCAGTGTCAATTGAATAAAACAAGAAGTTTGTAAAAAGCATCACACTTAACAGGAACAATGAAAATGAAGTGTCATGATGTAAAATTAACTATGCTCTATCAGATAGATGAGTTCAAATCACAGTATCACTTGAATTCAGTTGACATTTAGTTGACACGAATTCAGTTGACATCCAGTGTGTGGGGGCCCATTGGGGTGTGTTACTGTGTTGCCATAACATTCCAGTGTGGATTTGCTAATTGGTGGTTTTCTCGTTTATTTTTTATTTAAAATTCTTGAAATTGGGGCAATTAGATAGCTGTGGTGTTTTTAGGGGTGGGATAAATGAATGCATTTAGGGGTTTCCACTGAATACCCCTGAATTCAAGTTTATCTTCTGTTTCTGCCCCACCTGCTATGACTGTCTGATCGGAAAATGATTGATGTTTTTCTGTTACAAATTGACTTGTATCATTTGTTTCGCTGCCCGGTATGGGACATATGACATGTGCATAAATATATGCCTATAAATATATATCACAAGTGAAGTGGTCCCTTCTATTTAGACACTACACTGATTTTTCATGGCATTATGGTTCACTGCAGATTAGCTTATACTTTTGGAGGATGTTTTACTTTAAGCCCTTCAAGCAGTGAAATGCAAACATCATGCTTAATCTTGACTGATAGTGAGTAACATGGGCACAATTGAAATGCATAGTATACATTTATTCTGAAGAAATAAATGTGTATACATTTCAACATTGAATTTATTGCTTTTAGAATGGCATAACATAATTGCATCAGTGCTATTCTAGCCATTAGGCCCCGCCTTTCTATTGTAAGATTTCATTCTGAAAATTGTTTTAACAGAAATTATTGGGTGTCCACTTTCATTGGGGATTGATACGCAAGGATGTTTTTAAAAACAACGATTAGTAAAAATTAATCAATGAACATTTGATTACTCATGGAGATAAGTCTAGCCAGAATGTTCTCTCTTGTGTGGTAATCTCAAAATGTAATCCAAATAATTTAAGTGCAAATGTTTCAAGTGGTCGTATGGCAGACCCTGAAACCTGAAGCAGTCACTTTTTTTTTACTCATATATTTTTCAGCTTTTCTGTCATCTTATTTATTTTCAGCCGTTAACAGCTTTCTTTTTGAAATATGAAATAAAACTGTTATAAATAATAAATAAATACATAGTACATATAAGCCTATTGTACTCCTAAGAAAGTGTTTTACTAGTGAATTTTTTTTGTTTCACAAACGACACTTACTACTACTTTTCTTGTCACTTTACAACTAGAAGAATTTACACAACTTGAAAATTTTTGAACAAATGTTGACCGAAAAAAGCGACCATCCATCACATCAATCACCTTGTAATTCCGTGGCACAATTTATCGGACACGCAGTGCACTAATACCGCACAATGGTCGTCACTTCGCACGCGCATCGCACTGCTTTGGGGCGCCTGGGGGCACTTCCAGACACTGTAAAATGTCCCGTGATTTTTAAATGTCATGCAAAGTGTCTAAAGTCATGTGAAATGTCCTGGAAAATGTCAAATGTCATGGATAGTGTAAAAAGTCATGTGAAATGTCCTGGAAAATGTCAAATGTCACGGAAAGTGTCAAACGTTATGTAAAATGCCGTGGAAAAAGTCAAATGTCTTGCAAAGAGTCAAAATTCATGTAAAAATGTCATGTCAAAATGTCATCCTAAATGTCAAAAGTCATGTAAAATACCGTGGAAAACATAAAGCGACCGGTAAAAATAAAGAAAATTTGCTATTTTCCCGGGTATTTTACATGACATTTGACATTTTCAGAGATATGGGAGTGGCACCTGGCTCCGAATTCGGTCAGATCGTATGGTAAGGCGCACATAAGGCGCTCAATTGCATCATTTCACGCACTCACTCGCTTATCAGGCGCCTTACTCGTGCCCTACCCGGCGCCCTAACAGAAGCCGGCCCCTTGGCGCATAGCAGCGCGTTTATCAGCGCGCTAACACGCACATGGGACTTTGGGCCGGGCGATCACAATGGACGCCTTGATTTCGTACAGAATTGCTACCGTAACGGCGCGAGGCTTTGCGCCCGCCACTGGGGGCACTTTTCATTATTTGATTTTGGCGTCGCGGGGGAGACTTGGGCAGTTTGGGATGGGGGTGTAATTTGGCGTCAGTTTGGGGGTGCGGAACTATGTTCTTTTTTAAGGTTTTTTGCAATGTTTTGCGTTTTTACACGGACTTTGTGTGTGTGGATGTGTGGTTCAGCGATAGGGCGCCCTCGCGTAGTCATGGTGACGCAGGTTCGATTCCCACCGCCAGCAGTGCACTTTTTGCACTCATTCTTTCAATATATCTGAATCATGTCCACGCAACGATAGATCATTTCATATCAATTTTATTCATAATAAATTCAATTGATCAATAGTTTTTTTTGCAAAAAAAAACATACATCAAAATCCGAACATCAGCCCTAGACCCCAGCGAAGGCATTTCTACGCGGCGGGGCCAATAAAGTAACGTCTATACAATTCAGTTTCAGTTACCCCTCGCGTTAAAATGTCCGGCCTTGTTCCATCGCTATATACATACATTTGCATTGTTGAAAGCCGCGGCCCTACATTACTGCGTGCACTTTGGGAATTGTTGCATTTGCGGTTCCTTTCTGCTAGTTGGAGTGTACTATTTACATGTTTATTGTTTGAGGAACGGTTTGCAAAGTGGAATGCTGAGAAGTTTTTGTAGGCGCCATGCGGAACAAGTGGGTCGGTGGTTTTTGATACCGTATAGTTTTCGAAATACCCCCAGGGGGGTTTTGGAGTGCAAATTTGGGGGGGGGGGTAATCGAGGGAGGGAGTATTTCGAGTGCGGGATTATGATTTCGCCAGTTTTTTTGAACTCTAAACTTTGAATTGTTATGAATGTGATGGCTAGATAAGGCTCAGACGTATCCAGGAGGCGTGGTAATTTGAAATTGTAAATAATATGCAATGCCGTATCACTTAAAAAACGTTGTTTTTTAAAACTAGTACCCAAACACCCCTTTTCTGGGCGCCTTTTTAGTTCATGCACCTCTGAAGTCTCAAAGCCCCATGCAACTGATATCAATAAGATGCCCGACACGGTATATTTCATTTCAAGGGGCCTTGGCGCCAACGCCAATGCGAATGGCGCCAAAGTGCCACGCCAACAAATGGCGTAAACTTGGCGATTTTGGGGTGGGTTTCAGGGGATAGTAGCAGAAAAATTTTTGTCTCGACATAAATATTAGGATAGACTAAGGAGGGTGTTGTATAGATCGATAGCTGAAGCGTTCGGCAGGTAAACCCCCTCAGTCCTCACATGTTTAACACCCAGGGGGTAAACCAGGGGTAGGCTACATTTTGACCCTCCGGGGGATGGATATATAGCAAATCGCTCATCCGGGGGATAGATATCTGGAAAAAATGGGGGGGTTGCGGGAGTTCGATATGTTGGCTTTTCCAAGGTATAGAAGCGAATAAGAAAGAAAAATCGCTAAAAGCATGTACAAAATAGGTATACAAGAGCTTATGATAACTGAAAAAAGCAACAATGTACCAGTGATTTTGGAATTGAAAATCTATAAAAAAGCTATGAAACATAGCGATTATGAGCAAAAATTGGAGTAAAATTTTTCAAAAATCGCTCCGATAGGTAGATAACTGACCTATTGTGGGGAGGGGGGTTCAGGGGATAGTAGCCAAAAATTTGCCTCCGAGATAGATATTTAGATAGATAGCTGAGCGCCCTCCGGGATACATAAATAGATAGCTGGGCGGTTTGGAGGGGGGTTACCCATGTGTTATGACCCCCGGCAGGTAACCCCCTCGTTTGAACCCCATCTGAGGCTTTATTTTTTGTCCAGACCCGGACCAGAAAGGCTGATAGATTCCCGAATCCGCATTCCCGCCCATTCTATTCGGTTGTTTCGCCTATTTTATAGAAGTTCTAAATTGGCACAAAAAGCTCGGAAAATTGGTCTTTTTCAGTCTTTTCATGCATTTTATGTTGCATGATGCAACTTTTATTGATGCCTGCGGGGTGATTGTCTAGCGGCTTCCATGCATTTAGTTTGTTTGCGCACATGTGCGGAAATTTGTGCAGCTAGGGTAATATCGCTTTTTAGTGTCATTTTCCCGTTGGAATTGATTTTTGACGTTTTTTTCAAGGGGGTACTTTTTGACACAACGTATTTTGACTTTGAGGGATGTTTTTTGGATTCTCTGGCACTGTCATTTGCAGTGTTTACTGAGTAATTAATTTCGCTTCGCCGTAAGACATTGTTTTCAACGGTAATTTATAACGTTTTTAAAAGCAAAATTTTGTTGAAGCACAACTGTTGAATGTACAACATTTGTTCTCGTTGATAATTACTTTCTGATCCATTGAGCTTTTAAACCCCCTTAAGACATTATATGCAGCGAGTGAAAATTTGATTACATTTATTTTTATGTATGTCATCGGATAGACATTGGCTTTCATAAAATTCTTCAGCGGCACATTTACGACTGAAGTAGGGTAGGGTGTAGCGTTGGGGAAAATTGCGATTTTTTGAAAGTATGATCTCACAAAATTGCCCATAAAACATTTAATCCAACCTCTCAGAAAAAAAACACTGAGAAAATATAAATTGAGATATTTTTTTAATATTTTATTTTCATAAATATATAAAATATAGAGGTCAATCGGTCTGGAAAAAATCTGAAGAAAATGTTTATAAATATACATAAGAATTTTGTTATTTTCATAAATATTTTTATAAATATTTACCTTATATAAATGTCCCGAGATTTTTGGAACGCTAATTTGGTGGGACGACAACGTGTCAATATAACTATTAAAAAAGATTTTCCAGGCTAGCAAGAAAGGACAGCGTTTTCGACATTTTTTTTCGAACTTTGGCTTTGAATCAAAGTGTTCTGTGACTGATATCCGATACTTATTTTGTATTTCGTTGTCAATAAGTAAATATATCGGTCCAACCCGTGGCGAGACCACCTAAAATTCTAGCCACTTCCTATGCTGCGAAACAGCTCACTTCGTATGCTGTGAGACATCTGTTCACATGACAATTAGCTACACTTTAATGCATGGATTAGGGTTGGAAATTTCAAAATTTTCGGTTCCGGTTCTCGGTTCCAAAAGATTTCGGTTCGGGTATCGGTTCTCGGTTCCTGAAAATTTTCGGTTCCGGTACTCGGTTCGGTTCTTAAACTCGGTTCCGGTTCGGTTCTTTCGGTTCTAAAATGATCAAAATTTTGGTTCCGCGTAATAAAAAACTGGGTATCGGGTAATAATCGGCTGAACAACAGAACAACAATATACCCAAGTTTACATGTGTAAGTACATTGGTTGGATATTTCATACTACAGGAGCATATCACAGCTTATTATTTCATGGTAGAATGCAGAAATCAGAGTTGTTATAATAATACTGGTATTTAAAAAAGTGTGAAAGCAAACATACGTTTTCTGTACTTGCGTACTTTCAAAAAGTACACGAGTAAATGAGTACTGGTATTTTTTTCTGGGGGAAACGTAAATGTATTTATGTAGTATGCGAGTGAGTACGTGTATTATTTTGAGTACAAACATAAATAACTTTTGCCAACTACGGTTAAAACTGCCACAAAACCAATGAAAACTACTACCAGTGATAATGTGTATACTGCAGCAACATTACACCTTACAATGAAATCTATTTACGATATCCCATCTTAATAAATGAACATACATAAAAAATTTCATCATATTTATCAAATAATTTGATAAATATGATTAAATTTTTTTATGTTTGTTCTTTTATTCAGGTGGGATATGGTAGATTTCATTGTAAGGTGTAATGTGAAATTACACGCTCCCGCGCAATCATTTTGCAAACAGATGAATTTTGCAATTCTGAACATGCTCCAAGATGTTCAGCTGATGTTTAAATGCTTAGATGTAGGTGTTGAAAAAACGCTGTTTAAAAACTTTAAGATTCCTAGAAAATTTCGGTTCTTTCGGGTATTTACTTCGGTTCCAGGTATTAGTGCCGGTTCTCGGTTCCGGTTCGGTTCTCAAGCTCGGTTCCGGTTCTCGGTTCCAAAATAGTGCTCGGTTCTCGGTTCGGTTCGGTTCGGGTCGGTTCCCAAACCCTAGCATGGATAAACAAATGCTACACCTTACTACACTTATAACAGATTCGCTATTTTTCAATGATGAGCCAGATATCAGGAGCCAGTTCCACAAATTGAGACTTCAGAAGTAAAATGGCAAATGCGAAGTGAAATGAGAAGTGAGAAGTGAATTGAGAAGAAAATTGGCAAAAGCGAAGAGAAATTACTTTTTATTTTTATTTTTTTTAATTCGCTGTTGCCAATTTACTTGCCCTTTCCCTTCGCTTTTGCCAATTTCCTTCTCAATTTAAATAGTTCTCATTTCACTTCGCATTTGCCATTTTACTTCTCAATTTTACTTGAGGCACTGCAGCATTCGAACTGTGCTTTTCCGCATCATACGAAGTGACTAGCATTTCAAATGATGCACCCTCGTCCAACCCCCAGGGGTCTCCAAGATTTTGGCCTTCGCGGGGGCTGGATAGATAGCAAATCGCTCCTCCGGAGGGATGGATAGCTGAAAAAATTTTCTGGGGGGGGGGGCTTGGGGGGGGCTCGCGGGAGCAAAATATATAGGCTTTTTCAGTGCATAGAAGGCCGAAAGGGGAAAAAATCGCTAATAATCGGTTAAAAATGGTCAAAAGTAGGTTTAAAATGGCTAAAAACAGGCATATAACCATGCATATAGCTGGAGAGCACAATTTTGAAGGTGAAAAACTATAAAAAGGTGCCTCGGAAAAAAAAATTTGCCTCGGGATAGATGGATAGCTGAGCGGCCCCCGGGATAGATAGATAGCTGGCGGATTTGGGGGGGTGGGCAGCCCCCCACCCAGCCCCCCCCCCCCCTAGGAGACCCCTGCCAACCCCACCGCGTGTTTGAACTTTCTGGAAAAGGTGTTCGAACCACAAAAATGCTTTTGTCTGTTTTCAAACGTGGTCCGAATTCCGCAAGTGTGCAAGTGTCAAGAAAATTATAATAAGTGGTGACTTATGTTTGATATCAACAAGAAAATGTGAAAATGAAGATGCTTTTCACTCATGAATTTACTTTTAATTTCACTAACAACTTACCACTTTTTACACTTGTATACTTGTGGAATCGCCCCCTGGTATTGTCCCAAATACAATGAAAAAGTTATTTGTTTTAAAGTGTATTTTTATGTCATAGGCGCCCCCATTTCCCAAAGGCGACGTGTTAAATAATAAATATAAACTGTTTGGACACTTGTCTTGTAGCTTGTAAAGGTCGCGCAGTTGTTTGAACTATTAGCTGAAATGTACACAAAACATTGCACCGCACTGTTTGTATTTGAATATTCCTTGCTTACCATTTTTTACGGAATTTGAGAAACTTCGAGTGGTAAAATATTTATTTTTTTCAAATTATTTTGGCGACCTATCATAACGCGTGTTTATTAAAAAACCAGGGCCAATTCCGCATGTGATCAAGTGACAAGAAAAGTAGTATAAATATAACATGTCAGGTGAAAGGGAGAATTTTAAGTGACAAACACTTTCATTTACAATTCACCTGTCACTTCAGTCACCATTATGACGTCACTTATCACCTAGCACTTTTTTGTTATTTGTCCATTTGCAGAATTGGCGCCATTGTGACTGTTTATTGACAATCTTACGGTACCTGCGGCTTACTGGGAACTACTCAAAAATGTGTCTATTGCTTTTTGTATTATATCTGTAGCTGTGATCGACTGTCAATCAATCAAAAAGCTGTCACACTACACTCTTGTGTTTTTTTTCAGAACAATCTATTTGATTAAATTATTTTTCTAAACTAATTTTTTATATTTTAATAATCGCATTTTTCAGCCAAAATGTCGCGGTGTCAAAATACACTCACCATCACTTACCCATCACTATTTTCAATATTCTTATCAATTTACCTGTCATGTCAATTGGCCATTCTTATCAATGCGACTTCTCTGAGATCGAGCGCTCGTGTAGCTGAGGCGCCATTTTGCTATATCGAAGGCTGCATGTGTGATCGGCCCACTAAAAGAGCTTCATGCAAGAAATTATTTTTTCGAGAATTGCCAGGTGCCAATTCCGAAAGTGAATAAGTGCCTAGAAAGTGGTAAGTGATAAGTAAAGTTATGTGTTAGTCGGTGATGGCTGATAAGTAGGCTTCGAACGATATTACCTCGATATCGGTACTCGATATTATATCTGAAACCAGGGCCGTATCCAGGGGGGGGGCGGGGGGGGGGGGGCTGCAGCCCCCCCCCCTCCCGGGGCGACACCAGAAAGTGACCGGAAAATACGACTTTTTCAACATCAGCGTAAAAAATTTTGCGCGCGAGCGCTCATTCTTCACCAGACATGAGGTATTATAATCAGATTTGCTCTATGTATGTGGCCACAAATTGTTATAAATACACTCAATGTTGTGGTTTTTGCTGCTTTGTGTGCATATTTACATACATATACAGCGTCCATGGCGCTGGCGCCAACGCCAATGGCGCCATGGCGTGGTGCCAACTAATGGCGCTAGCGCCATGGCGCCATTCCGCCACTATGTAGTCAAAATTTTAGGGGGGGGGGCTGAGCCCCCCCCCCCTCGCCGGCCTCCGTAAACAAGCAGCCCCCCCCCGCTCAAAAATCCTGGATACGTCCCTGTCTGAAACTCGATATTTGATGCTTATATCTCGATATGGACGGACCCTCGATATCAATATTCAATAGGAAAAACTCGATATCCGTTATTCGATATCAAAAGGAAGTTGATATTCAATATTCGATGTGTTTTTTTCAATATTTTCGACTTAGGTACCGTATTACCTCGAATTAACCCCCCCCCCTTGAATTAACCCCCCCCCCTTGAATTAACCCCCCCCCCTCGAAATACCCCCCTAAATTTCGGCTGAGGAAATAATAACCCCCCCCCCCTCGAAATACCCCCCCTAACATTGAGTATAACGTGAACGTACATGACAAATACCGCAGTTTGTGATCTGTACAATGCAAAACACACCTAAAAACTGATGATTAAGTGACGTTAGGGAAGGGTTTTTGTGTATATACAGTTATATATGCGTAGAAACACATATACATCAATGTAATTGTTCGATTTTTCTACGTCCGCGTATGGGGAATTTCCGAAAATTTCTGGCGAAATAATAGACCCCCCCTCGAATAAACCCCCCCCCTCGAATTATCCCCCACTCAAATTTTGCTGGCGAAATAATAAACCCCCTGGGGGTATTTCGAGGTAATACGGTATTCAATATTCGAACTGGAAAATAGTCGATATTCGATGCGATATATTGTGCCTAGCGACAAGTACACTCATAGTCGACAAGTATTTTCACTTGTCAATTATTCACGAGTTAACTTGACTTACCACAACTTTACGTATGACTTAACATTTCTTGTTACCCATCCACTTGCGGAATTGGCCCCAGGTTTACCTGAATGGCTGGAAGAACTATGGTTAATTGATAACCATTTAACTGAATTGGGCCCCAACGCATTTCGGGGTGCGCCGAAAATGAGAAAAATCAAATTGATCAACTGCGATCTGGCCTATTTGCACCCGGACGCGTTCCTGGGCTTGCCGGAGCTGCGCGCGTTGGACATGTCGCACAACAAATTGGACAGATTTAATTCACCCGTTTTTAGACGTTTGCCTAAATTGAACTCGCTGAACTTGTCGCACAATAATCTGGCTGATTGGGATGTGTTCGCCGATTTTCTACCAAATTCGATAGTTTTGAAGGATTTTGATGTCAGTGGAAATCCATTGCGATATTGCAGCAGTCGGACCAGATTACCAGTGGTCGAAAATTTGGCAATGGGCCAATTGCCGCATGCCATTTTGGCCGATGAAAATGGCATCTTATTTGAGAAAAGCGACACATGTTTGATGGAATCATGTCGCAGATTGAACATTGATGCTTCATTTTGGCTGACGCTGAAATCTTTGGACATCTCTAACTGTGGTGCAGTTTTACGGCACAGTTTTCTCACTCATTTGACCCATTTGCAATGGCTGAATATTGCTGGCAATACACTGGCTGCTGCTGGCAGTTTGTCACTGTTTGGCAAGGCCACATTATTGACACATTTGAATGTGAGCAACTGCACTGTTGACCCAGTTGAAGCTGGCGTGAATAACAATGTGTGGACTGTATTCCCACCTTATTTGACCCATTTGGACATCTCTACAATGGGGCTAAATGATGTAAACTTTGGTGCAGTGGATGAGCACTCTCTGAGTTCATTGACATGGCTCAGTGCTAGTGGCAATCAATTGTCAAGTTTAATGTTGCCTGGAAAATTGGTCAACTTGACATTTTTGGATCTGTCTGGCAACCAGTTGACCCAGCTTCCATCTGTGCCCCCTGGAGACATTTTAGAAAGGTGTTTTTCTATATTTTTAAAGATTAGTGGGCATGTAACATCTCACCACAACAAATAACACAATGACATGTTTTTTATCAGCTTGGAATCACTGGAACTGTCAAACAATAGAATTGAAACTGTTGGTGTCAGGGCACTGTACCCATATCCAAAATTGAGAAAACTTTCATTGAAGCACAATAGACTGGCTGTAATAGCAGACAATGCTCTACCAGTGGCTGGATTGGAATTGTTCCAAGAGTTGGATGTTTCACAGAACTTTCTAACAGATGTCCCTCAATTGGTGGCACCAAAGCTGAAATCACTCAATTTGGCATCGAACAAAATCAGCACATTTGGTGTGCACCAATTTTTTGAGCCATTCATTTCACTGGAATATCTGGACCTGTCAGACAATGCTAATTTGCTGAGATCTGCCAGTATGGTGTGCAGCAACATGACCATAAGACTGGGCAGGATTGAGTGCTATCCCAGGTTGGGTTATAAAAAGTGATACTGTGTTCTATATTTTTGAAGTTTCTACACTCTGCTGTGCACAAGCTAATGTAAAAAAAAAAGATTAAAACTTTTATGTCTACCCACTCAGATGGCTGTATTACATGCAAGGCCTAACATTACTCAAATCGCTAAAGCTGCACCACACTGGCATCACTGCCCTGCCAGTCGAATTATTGCACCAGTTAAAGCAATTGAAAGTTATGGACCTAAGTGGCAATTTGATTGATGAACAGGTGCTGCGTGTTTGGGCAGAAACTGAGTCACTGCCAACTTGCATCAGCCATTTTGACCTGTCAGATAACAGACTACACTATCTACCTGACAGTGTTATAGACTATTTTCAGGATTCTGCCTGCCTAACTATGCTGAACCTTTCTCTTAATCCATTTCTCTGTGACTGTAGACTGGCTCCATTAAAGTCACTGGGAATTTTGGATGCATTTGGTCGTGTGCCAGCATTCACCAGTGGCATTTCTGGCATTGTGCCAGGCCACTTTTCTGGTGGATTGACTGATGCCAGCCTTTACTATTGTATTTCACCACAAAGTCAATGGCAGGTGCCACTGGCACAATTTCTGGACTCAATTGAGCCATGTGATCAACCAGGGTGGCTCAGTTATGGTGGCAGAAAACTGACACTTATGCGATTGACTGTATTTTTGACTGGTCTGGGATTTTTTGTGATCTTGATTTACTTGTTTACAGCGAGATTGAGTGCTTGTTTGAATGGTGGAAAAAGAATATTAAAGGATATGAGATACTTTTATAGGCCATTGAGAAGTTCAAATTCCACTGAGTTGCTCACGAATCCAACTGATTTGTAGCGTAGCATCTTTTTAAATTAATTATTCAGATTCCATTTTATATGTAAATCGTCATTTGTCATGGTATTTACTTGTTTTTGTCATGTGCCACAGCACTTTCCTCTACTGCAGTTAAGACACACTGTGAATACATATTTATTTATCATTGAATTTGAATGTACTAGTCATTGTAAATTTGTTAAGTTATTCTGTGCACTTGCTTTGTCTGCCAAAATTTTTAAACAAAAACTTTTAAAAAAACTTTCTAAAACAACAAAATATTTTAAAAGTATTTCGAGTATTTCAGTGTGGTCAATTTGGTGACCATTCGATAATTGTAGAGAAATTGGAGTGTTTTAGGTGGGGGTGCACTAATACGCACATCTGCCCGTTACGCACATTTGCCCGTTTTTTTCACTTGACACTTTTTTAAGTGATTTTCAGATATGAGTGAAGTGAAAAACGCTGCGCAATGACATTAGTGAACTTTTTACACTTCACTCATATCCGAAAATCATTTGAAAATGTGTAAAGTGGAAAACAGTGAAAAATGGCTATTTTCACTGTTTTTTTTACTTGACACATTTTCAAGTGATTTTCAGATATGAGTGAAGTGAAAAACGCTGCGCTATGACATTAGTGAACTTTTTTCACTTTACTCATATCTGAAAATCACTTGAAAAAGTGTCAAGTGGAAAAAAACCGGCAAATGTGCGTTTCGGGCAGATGTGCGTATCAGGCCTGCCCCGTTTTAGGTTACCTATTTGAAATTCATTAGCGAAGCAGGTGCTTGGAAGTATGCTTCACGTGAACAATCTTTTTGAATATCAAGTATCCATATCGATCACTTTTCTTATCAACATGGATATTTTGAAACAATGTCGTATGTTTAATTTTTGTCGTATAAAAATGAAAGACATCAACATCGAGGTAACCTGTGGGAACATCGTATCTGCGCACACTAGTTGTCACACGAAATTTCGAGAACTCACAAATCAGCTTAGAACGCATTTGAGTTGTCTACAATGAGATGGCCGTCAACTGCAGTTGACGGAGATTAAAAATGCCTCATTGTGGAAAATTCAAACACATTTAAAGCTCATTTATGAGTTTCGTGTGAAAACTAGTGTGCGCAGGGCCATTCTTTTGAACCCCACTTGTAACTGGACGCTTATAGATTGTTTATCAGAAATGTTTTTTATCAGAATTTAACAGTATTATAAATATTTATGTAGTGATATTTATCCTCGATCGCTATGCAGATTGTATATCATTTTTTTCTGTTCACATTTTCAAAATTTACCGTCCCATTGTCCGTGCTTCACGCTTGCCTATAATGAATTTCGTCTGCATTTCTATACTGAGTTCTCTGAAAACGAATGAGCTCTGGAAAAGTGTCAATGTCTAGTTAGGGTTGGCCGATGTTTTTTTTAAAACGTTTTTTATTAAAAAAAAAACGTTTTTTTTTAAAAAAAACATGACGTCCGAAATGTTTTGTTTTTTTTAAAAAAACATCGACCGAAATTTTTAGTACTAAGCACTAGGTATTTTGCAAAATTTTTGCGCGCAAGCGCGCAATTTCACACACAAATTGACATTGGTGGCTGTTTTAATTGGTTTTGTGGCATTTTTAGTATCAAAGTATCCATTTCTATGTGCTACCATGGGTTAATAAGCTGTCATATGTTGCTGTAGTATATAATATTGAGGTAATGTGCTTCCATGTACCTCCACAGTGTGTAACTTCACTCCCAAAGTAACAACCTCATTTTATAACCTTGTTTGATCACTATTCCATGCCAAACTTTACCTGAAGTCACGAACATTCGACTATAAGGCGATATACGAACGATATGTTGACGAAAAATGGATATTTTTGACACAAATCACCACTTATAATGCTATCCCATGGCTCCACAGCCATTATATGGTCATATATAACATCACAGAGTATTGCCACTGTCTGATATACCTATATATGTTGACACAAGGTCATATCTGGGAGCTTTTAAAAAAAAACGTTTTTTATTAAAAAAACGTTGTTTTTTTTAAAAAAACGTTGTTTTTTTAAAAAAAACATCGAGTTAAAAAAAACGTTTTTTTTCCAACCCTATGTCTAGTATATTTCGAAATTATCGATACTTCGTAGGATACACACGATTTGAAGTTCTAGCCCTGTGCAAAGTGGCAAAAGCGACGTAATTTTTTCATTGTTATCAAGTAGTTTCCTGGTGACAGACAGTGGCAGTCCCATACCCTGTAACGTGTAAAGTAAAATGTCATATATGCCATGTTAAATATCAAAAGTTCTGTAATAAAGTTTTTTTTAAATTTTAGTTGACATTTTACATCACATCTGTCACTTTACTTAACACTTTATAGGGTGCTTAACTGCAGCCAGGTTTTGATCCTTAGTTAGGTATGTACCAGGGGTGTGGGCGCTTTATACTTACAGGCCACACTCATCATGAAGTCATTTTAAGTAACCTGAAATAAATGACAAGTACTCATCATCTCCCATCAAATCCACAAAATTCTCAGGTCGGTTCGGCAGTTTCACTTGGCGAGCAGCCAATTAAAAGTTTGGTGTGTCCCGCGGCCGGCGCCCGAATGTCCGTGGGAGAGGCGATTACGAATATCATGTTTGCGCCCGTCACTTGCATACAGGTGAATTATACCGTTCTTGAATAATTCCCCCTGTGACACGATTGAAGAAAAGATAGGTAATCCCCCGTTAAATACCTAATTCCTCCTAAGGCATGTGATCAATTTGTTGTGTCCAATTTGACCAAAAATGACATGCTTTTGTGTTATAAAGCATATTTCTTGGAATGAGTCGATAGAAATCTGCTGGAAAGTTTTACGAAATAATAATCGCTCCCCTTTAAAAATCCCCCCTCCCTCGAATAGTTCCCCCTCGAAAAATTCTGATGAAATGATAATTCCAAGGGTTATTTTTCGAGCAAATACGGTATTTGTAATAGCTTTTTTGATAGTTTTTTTCACTGTGCTTTCACTTTTTCACTGATATTACCCAAAAAATCAGGAAATGTTTTTCTTTCAGCGCACGTGTAAACCTCCCCAAAATCGCCCAAATTTCAGGACATAAAATGCAGCGGCAACTGGATGTGGCCAGCCAAAATACCGGGCGAAGGCGCCAAGTTAACGGACGCCTGTTTGGCAATGTGCCAAGTGATGAAAGAGTTGCAAATCGCAGTTGACGGCGGTAAGGATTCACTCGGCATGGCTGCGAATGTGCCTGGTATAGGCATGGTTAAAAGTCCTGGCACATTGGTTATAAGCGCATATGCACCTTGTGTGGATGTGATGAAAGTTGTGAATCCTGAGTGCGCTATCCCTGATGGGCAAGGTGAGTTTTTTTCTATTTTTTCCTGATTATCATGTGAATTTGTGTGGATTTTTATAGGCATTTTGTTTGCTCGATTTGCCGAGTGACACAATGTTCTCAAGTAACGATGGCAAACATAAATTCAAAAAACGTTAGGTGTATTTTTTAATTCTTCAAATATATGTTCTTTATTCACACTCAGAAATTACAAAAACGTTATAGGAAATTTTTTTAGGCCTATGACTTCGATGCTTTAACAAAAGATTTAGATTGTTGGAAAATGGTTCAGAAAATTCAGAATTTAGTAGATTAAATTAAAAAGTTTTTACTATTTTTTAGTAAAAAAAGTAAAGAAAACTGCTGTTTAATTCGAAAATTCAAAATTCGAAATGTCAAAATTCGAAAAGTTTAGGAAAAACACTCAAAAATTTGAACACATTACCATCATTAGTATCAACCTGTCAACTAAACTGGATTACAAATATTGCAAGCAATTGACACCCGGTGTCAACTAGTTTACGGTTTAGCTCCACGGTGACAATTAAACTGTAATCAATTTTTGTCCACTTTGACACCAACCATTTGCTCCCGAAGGATCTCGACACAAAACCTAAAAAATTTTACGCAGGCTGTCTTATTTACGTTCGCGCCAATGGTGAAAACGCGAAAAGTGTGTGCGAATTGAATCGTTTGTCGGCAACTGCTTTGGCACAGTGCCAAAATCAATTGGGCGATCAGTGCACTGATTTGTACGCGCCTAAGATACTGATGCAGGTGTTTAGTGTTGTGCAACAATTGGTGAAAGGTGAAATTCGATAAATTTTTGTTTTTGATATTTTGCAAATTGTAACTTTTCAACACCTTTTAACACTTTTAAAATGTTAAACTTTTTCAGATGGCCAAATTTCTGCCGGTCACGATGTGAGCGATGGTGGCTTGATAACGACACTTTTGGAGATGGCTTTTGCCACTAATTGCGGCATTGATATTAAACTGCCGGTGGCGGATAAAGGTCAGCAAAGGCAGATCTTTGGATTTACATATTTTCACTTTCTTTGATGGTGTGAGGGGTCACTGAGCGGGCCGCATGCGCTGCACAGTTGTTCAAACGTATTTACATTTACTCGAAAAATACGCGTAACGCGTACTGCAATGTACTGCACATTTACATTTACTCCCGAAAAGAATACCGGTACTCACTTACTCGCGTACTTTTTGAAAGTACGCGAGTACAGAAAACGTACATGAGGGCATAAAATATCATTTTGCCAGACGATCTTTCTAAGAAATACTGATCAGGAGACAAAACACATTATTTCAGCGCCTAAATTGAAAAAATACTCATTTTTACGTTAATTTCGCGTGAAAAATACTCTCTTTTCCGTCTTCTGTGAAAACCATACCCGTTTTTACATTTTCCTTGGAAAAATACTCATTTTTACGTTTTCTCTGTAAACAAGTATTTTATGCACGTTTTACGCTGTGTAAAAGTATTTTAAAAATACTTAACGTTTTCTGAACTCAGCTGTGAGTAAAATAAAAATACTTTACGTTTACGTTTATTTTGAGAAAAGTACAGTACTTTTGACAACTCTGATGCGCTGCTCAGAATGCTACCATAGTTTGATGAATTTGAACCGATATGATGAATTCTTTTTGCGGAATCACCAAACTGAAACCAATACTCAGGATGAAAAAAGTATAGAATTTTTATTCAGTTCTCATATAGTCCGTTTCGTTTGAACCCCCGGCTTTGGTAGAAAAAACTGTGCAGTGTTTCCATTCAACAGATATAAATTTAGTTATTCACTTTATGCCCGCAAAATAAAAGTTTATTTACCTCAATACTAGCAATTTGATTCTATCTCAAAATTTTCCATTTTCTACAGATGTGATCAGCTATTTATTTGCTGAAGATTTGGGCATCGTGATCGAGTGTTCGCAAAAAAATTGTGACAGCGTCATTGCCAGTCTCCCAGAAGGAACCGCTGTATGCATTGGTTACACAAAATCAGTATTCGGCCCCTCCGCAGAGGTGAGTACACCAGTGCAAAATTTGGATCTTTGCCAAAAAAAAACTTAAAAAATGTATTTCACAGGTGCATATATCAACTACTGATAACGAAAGTCTGCTGAAAATGCCTCTGAACAAACTGCGTCACATGTGGGAGGAAACCAGTTTTGAGTTGGAAAAGTGCCAAGCCGATGTAAAATGCGTATCCGAGGAGGCGGAGTTTCTGCAAACGTGCACAACTTTGCCTTGGGAAGTGAATTTCGACTATACGACGTCGATCAATGTACCCAGGGACATTGGTCTGTTTTTGTGTGTTATATTGTTGTTTTCTTCAGAAAATGTTTCCCCTTGTGCCGCCTGTAAGTGACGGGAATTTTTCATGGAATGGGGCGCCGTGTGGAATTTCAAAGTCCATGGTTTTTCGTAGCTTTTTTTTGACATTTCTTGTCTGTCTCCTGAAATAACTTTCCTTTTTGAAATATGAAATTATGTTTCCGGTTTTTCCCTCGCAGTTTCTATCATCCATTTTATTCATAGTCTTTGCCATCACATCTAGAATACATAAATAATAATAATTTTTCATAACGCAGAATGTGCCCCAAATGTGGCAATTTTACGCGAGGAAGGCAGTAATGGCGATCGAGAAATGGCTGCGGCATTTCACATGGCCGGATTCCAGGTGTTCGATGTTTGCATGCAGGTAAACTAATTTTTATTCCTTTTACAAACTGATGTGAGATTTTGAAAAGTTTGAATTTAATTTGAAAAATGAAAAAAAAATATTTTGAGTATTTGATAAATAAAAAATTTTATTTTGAGTAAGTCCAATAAAAAATTAAATGTACGCGAATAACAATTGAAGCGCGCGATTATTGTATATTAATGGGAAAAGACGCTGCCATAAAAACGTTTCACGTTTGATACAGTTTCACAACAAGGAAGTTTCTGATCATCGTGTGCAAAAGTTGCACACGTGGGTTATCTTTGGCCAGCTGCCAAAGTAAGACATAAATAACTGTAGATGTATAGTATAAAGCCACACACAGCAGTATTTATATCTATTGAAATATTTCTCATTAAAAAACACGCCTACACTCAAAAACACCCAAACTCCGCCCCCACAGGACCTACTATCCCCTTCAAATACCAATTCCACACTAAACTCATTCCGCGGACTAGCATTCGTTGGCGGCTTTAGCTACGCAGATGTTTTGGGTAGCGCCAAGGGATGGGCGGCCGCGTTGAAAATGGGTAAAATGGGTGCCCTGGGTGCCCAATTAGAGGTGTTCAGACAAAGAGTGGACACTTTTAGTTTGGGCGTTTGCAATGGGTGCCAGCTTATGGCCTTGTTGGGATGGGTTGGGAGTTGTGGAGAGGGTCAGTTTTTTGGGTCGGGTTATTTGGCTGTCGGGGGTTTTCTTTGCAAGTGGACTAGTGAATATACCGCTTCACTTGTAATACTCTAATCTTATCGTGTATTTACTTAAGTTACCGGTCATGAATTTCCGTATTTTCATTTGTCCACTTGCGGACTTGGCACCACGCCATTTGAACAATGAAATAATTTGATAATATTTTTTGCGGTATTTGATATAATTTATCGTCACAAATTGCAAATAAATACTTTACCTATCGTTACTTAACTACCGTATTTCCTCGAAATACCCCCGGGGGTAATTGTTTCAGAGTGAGAATTTTGAGGGGGGGTAAACGAGGGGGGGGGGCTTATTATTTCGCCAGAAATTTTTTTAAATCCCTGTTCAAATTTGTTGTTTGTAGCGTACGCAGACGTCGTAAAATACACCAATAAACACCATGTAATAGAGTCTATACAATTACATAAGTATGTAGATGGTATAAAAATGTTCTAACGTAACACAGTGGTTCTTTTTAACGTCTGTTCTGCATTGCCCGGATCACAAACCGCAGCTTTAGTCATGTATGTTCCCTTTACATACAATTAGGGGGGGTGGGTATTTCGGGGGTGGGTAATTATTTAATAGTGTCCATTTTGAGGGGGGGGGTATTTCGAGACGGGGGGGTATTTCGAGGGAGTGGGTAATTTTTTCATAGTGTCCATTTTGAGCAGGGACGTAGCCAGGATTTTGGAGCGGGGGGGGGCGGATTGTATACGGAGGCCGGCGAACGGGGGGGGGGGGGGCGGCGCCCCCCCCCCCTAAAATTTTGCCTCTGTAGTGAGGGAATGGCGCCATGGCGCTGGCGCCATTCATAGGCGTGACGCTATGGCGCCACTGGTGTTGGCATTGGCGCCAAAACAGCTGTATATGTCTGTTTCTTACAGGCATATACAGCGACACGGACAGGAATTTGGGTTTTTTTACTGGTTTTGAGGCCGCGGATACTGGTCAACACAAAATATATGTTGTGTGACGGTAAGAAGCGCGCTTGCGCGCAAAAATTTTTAAAACTGCGTCAAAAATGTCTTCTGGAAGTGCCATTTCTGGCACATTTTTTTGTCCGGCCCGGGAAGGGGGGGGCGGCCGCCCCCCCCGCCCCCCCCCCCTGGCTACTAGGGTTCAAACGGGATCCCGATCCCGATCCCGGATCCCGTGAAATTCCGGGATTTACCAGTCCCGATCCCGATCCCGATCCCGAAACCCCAATCCCGATCCCGATCCCGAAATCTCAAAAATACCAATCCCGATCCCGATCCCGAAAGTTTTCAAATCCCGATCCCGATCCTGAGAAACTCCCAAGTCCGGGATCCCGATCCCGGAAAAATTAGTGGAAATTATAAAAAGTGAAATAATGACGTTTTTGCATGCAAAAAAGTGGGTGCAAACCCCCAGCGTCAATTTTATGCCACTTTTCTGGCATCCAACAGTGTTTTGAGACCTTTATGAACAACTGTGAATGCCAGAAAAATGGCCAAAATCTCTATCCCTAGAACCCTATCCCGATCCCGGAAAAATGCCTATCCCAATCCCGATCCCGATCCCGTGACCCCAATCCCGGCCAATCCCGATCCCGATCCCGAAATCTCAAAAAACCAATCCCGATCCCGAAACCCCAATCCCGATCCCGATCCCGAAATCTCAAAAAGTGAATCCCGATCCCGATCCCGAAAAGTCAATCCCGTTTGAACCCTACTGGCTACGTCCTTGATTTTGAGGGGGGTATTTCGAGACGGGGGGTATTTCTAGGAAATACGGTAGGTGCATAAAGAGGAACCTTTGGGTATCTCCACACCAATCAAATTTGCACACCCAACTACACTTTGAAAATGTATGGAAATTAAATTAATAAACTCACTACACAAGAGAAAAGCGATTGAAATTTTTTAAACCAAAATCCCATTTAAGTTAGCCGGGTCTTTACAATCATCTAGCGATTGAATCGTCCCATTTAAATTGTCACAAAAATAAATACCCCCTTTTCTAGACGCACCCGCACCCACCCAATCGGTTTTACTGGAAGAAAATGACGTGGGTCGTTTCGTGTGCTACTTCAACACGGTCAAAATTGAGCAGAGCAATTCGGTCATGTTCCGGCAAATGTCCGGTAGCGTGCTACAAGTGTGGACCTCACACGGAGAGGGTTTGTGAATGCGTTTTACTATTCGAGGTTCTAAGTAAATATTTATATGATCATGGCGGTTTTATGTAACCAATTTAGTTGATAAAGTGAAATGGAAAGTGTTAAGTGATCAATAAAGCTGTAAGTGGTAAGGCAAGTAACATTTCCTTTCGATGAAAATTCTTGTCACTTATAGGTTGACGTTTCTTACCAATTTTCCCTTTTATTGTCTCCTGACAAATCCTGGATACATCACTGGTTGCATTTATTATGGAGTGTTTGTATTTATCTCGATCTGACACGTTTAAGCGTTGGCACATTTGGCTAAGCTGTTAAAACCCGGTTCATATCTTAAAACTTCCAATTATGTCGGATTAAACATAATTTCGACTGAACTGTCTATCATCGTCGTAAACCTCACCCCCAAAAACAGGTAAATTCAACTTTTCCGGCGGCGACGCGCAAATTTCATCGCTGCGCAAAGATCGCTGCCTCCCGTTAACCTACATCGACCCTACGACGATGAAAGCCGCGTCAAAGTACCCCGCAAATCCAAACGGATCCCCAGGTGCGGCTCCCAGGCACTGTAAAATGCCCTGTAAAGTGTAAAATGTCATGCAAAGTGTCCAAAGTCATGTAAAATGCCCTACAAAATGGCAACTCGGTTGCCATTTTGCAGGGCATTTTACATGACTTTTGACACTTTGCATGACATTTTACACTTTACAGGGCATTTTACAGTGTCTGGGAGTGCCCCCAGATGGGATAGCGGCCATTTGCAGTCAGGATGGGAGACATTTGGCACTGATGCCGCACCCTGAAAGGTGCTTTTTGAGGTGGCAGTGCCCTACTTTTGGAGGTGTGAGTAGGGTGAGTGTAGGTTCAAATGTGAGGTCCCCATGGTTGAGAATGTTCGAAAATGCATTTTTGTGGTGTGTAGAAAGGAGTGATTGTGTTTGAATTTAGTAGTCTATGTTTATTTTTTTTAATTATTTGGGTATTTTCGTGTCTTATAATGAGGCGATTCTCAGATTGGAATAAATAGCATGTTATCAACTTTTTAACTTGTATTATTATTTGCATAGTGTCTCAATTTTTATCAGCCGTGTTTGACTGAAGGTTCACATGGCGATAAATTTTTTTGTTATTTGTCACAAGTATTTATATCACTTTGATGTGTCACCGTCGATAGCTAACATGTACAGTAATGAAATGAATCAAAACTGAGTTTCTGTTTTGCTTTTTGTATTGAGAATGAAGGCTGACAATCACGTGACCCCATTTGTTTTCTTTTCAATATCACTTTATCCGTATTAATTCTCAATATCTACAAATTTGCATGTATTCAGATAGTTTCGAAGTTATGCACAGATGTCCAACGTGCAACTATCTAGTTCATTTTGCAATAAATACAGCTGCACAAATGAATATATTGCCCGGCTAGTTATTTTGGGGGGCTAACCAATGAAAACAATTACCAATGGTATGGTAAATATGGTTTGTTTGTAAAATTTCGTGCGCAAAAGAATGTATCAAAATGTGTGGGGAACAAGTAATAAAAGTTTTGTCTGCAGTGTTTTCCGAAAAAAACGATTTCGGTGTTTGTGTTGGCTTCTATTTTGTTAAACGTTGGTCGGATTGGTTTGATATACACATTGGAGAAGCATTCACTTGTACATTTAATACTTCTGGAATTGTTCACGGGCTGAAATTTGTTGATATAAGTGGCTAACACATGGCTGATGTTTGTAATGTTGGTGGCATTATGACGCACTTAGGTATAAAAATAGTGACAGTATGCCTTGCGCCAGAAAATCGTGCCAATCCCCAATTTTGCCATGGTGTAACGCCAGGGGTCTTGAGTGGGGGTAACCTCCCCCCGGTCCCCACACCGCACAGCCATGCGGCACTTTTGGCTTCTATTCCCTACCCCCCAAATTGTTCAGTTGTCTAGCTATTCGGAGCCACTTATCTACTTTTTTTACACAAATTCTCATACATTTTTATTGATTTTTTTGCTTTTAAATCACTTTTTCCTGTGTTTTATTTCCTATTTTCAGATATTTCAGTGCTATAAGTGCTTGCATACCCATTTTTATCAATTTTCATCTACCTTTAGCGATTTTTCTCCCTTTCGTCCTTCTACACCTTAAGAAAGCCTACATATTGACCCCCCCCCAAAAAAAAAAAAAACAACAACAGCATTTTTCAGCTATCTATCCCCCGGAGCAGCGATTTGTGATGCAAATACAACCCCCGGAGGGTCGAAATTCAAAGTTCCCCCGCGCCACTCCGTTTGGAACGCTCAAATGGCGCCAGCGCCATGGCGCCATTCTATCACTAGCGAGTGATAACGGTCGTGCGTTGTGAAAAATATTCTGAAGTTTCTCTATATTTTAACCGCGATGAGTTGTATGCTCTGCTGTGCTCACAAGCTGCAATGTAAACAAGACAAATAACGTCGCGGTATACGTGGCGTATTGGCATCGCACTAAATCCCCCGTTAACGGTGAAAAATGGGTGGTTTTGATGAAATACGATTTACTGTATGGCGCTGCACACACTAGTATACTAACAGAAGTAAACTCATTTTGGGTGCTCATAAATCAGCGTTGAACACATTTGAGTTTACCAAAATGAGGTATCTGTAAACTACAGTTGACGAGGATCTCAAAAAAACATATTCTGATAAACTCAAATACGTTCAAAGCAGAGTTGCGAAAGTGTATTTACACTTACCCGAAATATCCGGGTAAATGGGTATTTAAATATATTTACACGTACACTTACACTTTCATAAAATAACCATACACTTTTTTTACACTTTCCTGAGCAAAATACCCGGGTACAGAAAGTGTAATTTTTTTTCAGGTGGCTCTGTTTTATGCTTTTGAGAAAGCATAAAATAGGCTCATGTACCAAAAATAACTGACAGTGCACACATGCAGTTATGCATTGAATGTAGAAAATATGGCAAATGTCCAAACTATTGTATTATTGGCAAATGTACAAACAAATGTACAAACCTTTGATCAGTACTCATGGTATTCTACAGTTTCATCATACTTTTGTAAAAAGGACTAGATCAATGGAAATTCACCAGCTGGACACAAAGTCAACTGGCTTTTGCATTGACATTTGCTGCATGTTCATTCTTGCATTTAAACAGTGTGTATCGCATTGCTAAATCAGTAAAATATCAACACTGAAGAAGTGCCATTATCAGGGAACTTCATACAACTACAGTATTTGTTACAGTCTGAAATGTTTCATAAAAGGCAGTAAAATGTGAAATAATGCATGAAAATGGCAAATAAATTGATCTAAATGTGAAAACAGTGGTGTTTTCTAATGCTCAACAGTGATTTTACACTTACATATTTTTACACTTTCCTAGGTATTTTTAAAATACCTTACACTTTTGGTATCCATACTCAAAATTTGGAAATTGTATTTACGCTTACACTTACACTTTCCAAAAACACCGGTATTTTAACAACTCTGGTTCAAAGCTGATTTATGGGCACCCAAATTGAGTTTACTTGTGTTAGTAAACTAGTGTGTGCAGCCACTATTTCTTCTAATAGAAGGGCGCCCTTCTATTTTTTTCGTCAACATTTTTACCTGCCCTTCTATTGGAGACGTGCCCTTCTATTAGAAAAAATACTGTGATAATTTCTCGAAAATATCTAAAAACGAAAATACAATCAAATCTTTCTGAAATATATGGAAGAAACAGGAATAATAATATAACTTTCATATTTTTTAACCCAAAAGGGTCTAAAATAAGATAAAAATAATCAAATCTCTAGAAAATCAGGGAAAACATAAATCTCAAAAGTCAATTTAAAATTTTGTAATATAAACCTACCAGAGTATTTTCAATGCTTTCCTCCATAACAAGCTGTCTGAAAATATACCTAAATTACAAGCGTTTTTCCTCCACTTAGTTATCCAAACAATAATGGTTCAGCAGACTACATTTCTTTTTTCATTGCAATTATTACCTCGAAATACCCCCGTCCCCCATGGGGGTTTATTATTTCGCCAGCAAAATTTGAGGGGGGGTTTATTCGAGGGGGGTTTTATTACTTCGTCAGAAATTTTCGTAAGGATTGTAGTAAAAAGTAGGCATTTGCGTACCCAAAACAGGTAATAAATGTGTCCAAACAGTATATATTTGGGCATAAAAACGTAGATACCGTATTTCCTCGAATTACTCCCCGGGGGTTTTTTTCAGAGTGAAAATTTTGAGAGAAAAAAGTGAAAAATGCAACAATAACCACCATTTATAAGTTTTTACAGCCTTATAAAAGGATGTAGATGATATAAACGATGTTCTAACGTAACACAATAAGTGTTTTGAACGTCTGTTATGCATTTCCCGAACCAGAAATTCATAGTGCCCATTTTGAGGGGGGGGGATTTCGAGGAAATACGGTAGCTAAATACACAAACTAGTCTAGGTATGTGTAGCTGCAATACAAATTAGCAGTAATAAATACATCATGTACATTGCATACATGATGTACATTTTTCCGGGGGGGTATTTCGAGGGGGGGGGCATTATTTCCCCAGCCCATTTTGAGGGGGGGGGGGTTAATTCAAGGGGGAAAATTCTAGGTAATATGGTATACATACTGTAATCATTTTTGAGGCCTTAATGTTTATGACTTTCTGCTGATGTTAGTGCCTTCACTTTAGCACATAAATCAGCATTGAGAGCTAATGCTGGTACCACATCTCATACGAAGCATGTGTAAATGTGTTGCCCTATGTGTTAGCATCTGCAGACTGCCTGTGTGTAAATATGTTGATATTTCAAAACCAAAAATTACTTGTACTTTGTTTTATGCACACTTTTCACTGTACAGAAGATTCAATGATGTTTTGAAAACTTCTCAGAGACTCCCCATTTCCACTTATCATGCAAGAACTATTTAAACTGTGGAAAGGAAGTTTGTGTTTCTGTTTCATTGCCTTGGCTACGTTGTTCACTGCATTTTCAAATCAGGTCAGTAACGCTCTAAAACTTGCTTATTTTTATCATTTTTTAATGAAACTGCGTAACTTTCAGTGGATACGCTCGATGACTGGGCAAATCGATTTGCAGGCAGATCACCCAGTGTTTGTGAGTGACATACCGTATTACCTCGAATTAACCCCCCCCTTGAATTAACCCCCCTCGAAATACCCCCCCCCTTAAATTCGGCTGAGGAAATAATAACCCCCCCCCCCCTCGAAATACCCCCGCCCCCTTAAAACTGAGTGTAAAGAGAACGTACATGACAAATACCGCAGTTTGTCATCTGTACAATGCAGAACACACGTTAAAACTGATGATTGAGTGACGTGAGCGGCAGGGTTTATGTGTATATACAGTTATGTATGCCTATAAACACACATACATCTATGTAATTGTTTAATTTTTCTACGTCTGAGTATGGGTAATCTCCGAAAATTTATGGCGAAATAATAGACCCCCCTCGAATAAACCCCCCTCGAATTATCCCCCCCCTCAAATTTTGCTGGCGAAATAATAAACCCCCTGGGGGTATTTCGAGGTAATACGGTAAGTTCCATATTTATACAAAGCTTACACATATTTACCTTGTACCATATGATTATGAATACACGCTACATTTTTTATTTCTTTATGAGTATTTCACATTACCCACTACTGTCACAGTGCATTACCGTATTACCTCGAATTACCCCCCTTAAATTGACCCCCCCTCCAATTAACCCCTCCTCAAAATGGGCTGGGGAATAATAAACCCTCCCTCGAAATAACCCCCCCCTCCTGAATGATGTACGTCATGTACCTGATAAATACGTCATGTATGCAATGTACATGATGTATTTATTACTGCTAATTTACATTGCAGCTACAAATAGACTAGGTAGTTTATGTATCTATCTACGTTTTTATGTCCCAATATATCCTGTTTGGACACATTTATTACCTGCTAATGGTACGCAAATGCATACTATTTACTACGATCCTTACGAAAATTTCTGACGAAATGACCCCCCCCCCCCCCTCGAATTAATCCCCTACCTCCAATTTTGCTGGCAAAATAATAAACCCCCAGGGGTATTTCGAAGTAATACGGTATTTGGCCTATGACTGGGTTTATCAAAATTAATATTTAAAAAAATACCATTTTATAACATGCAGTCTTACATGGAAAAATCTATGTTTTAAAATTGATTATTGATATAATTCTTCCCTATTCAAAAACAAAAAATGTAACCTCAAATTGGAAATAAGAAACTTACAAATTAAAAAACCCACAAAATCATTCAATTACCCCTGCAGAGTTCAAAACATCGCATGACATTCGCCTCGCCTCATAATCACGGTGTGGGCAATGCAATGATGATTTATAGCAGTTTATATGGACTTTCCAGGCTACACAAAATGGACCCATTTGTGGATCTGAAACACAAATCAATGTTGTATGATTGGTTTGAGCTGAGCATACCTCTGTTGGAAAAGGAACCAGTTAAGTTGGTTTAAATATGAACAAACTGATCAATTAATAACTGTGCTTCTGGGTGGCTCTGGCAATTGCATGATTTTCACTTTCCCAAAGTTTCATTTGAGACGTTGACATTGGCGAAATAATAAACCATTGAATAAGCCCCCCTCCTCGAATTAACCCACCCTCAAAAATTTGCTGGCAAAATAATAAACTCCCATGGGGGTATTTCGAAATAATACTACTTTTGAAAAAGTTTGGTAGTTTTAACAACTCTGCGTTTAAGAGTCATTGAAATTTGAAAAAGAAGTGTCATGTTACCTAGTAAAGTTTTTGGGTTTCAATTGAATTATGTGCTGGCTCATTGTTATATACTTAAGTATAGTACATCGATTCCATGTTAAACTCAATTTTTGTCAGTTTGTCGTGCATTGATATATTGAATCCAGACTCAGTTTTACAGTTGACTCAATATCAATTGCTCAGTATATTAAATAAGGAAACAATTTCAGAAAACATTTAAACATCCTCTGGTCATATCAGAAGGAAAAAACCGCTTTGCCATGGAAAAATTCTTCACTATGCGCAATGATTCTGACATTATTATCGATGGATATTTGGCATCATTCAAATATTTTGAGAACACGTTTGATGAGCTGAGAACGTAAGTCTGTTTTTTTCACGAAGCACACCTCATGTTTTATCGGAGAATTCCGCAGAAAGTGACAAGTGACAAGAAAAGTGGTAAAGTAGCAGTAAGTAAAATTTCAAGTGTTAAGTCAATTGATAAGATAAGTTATTAGTGGCAGGTCAAGTGCAGGGTTGGTTTTATAAAAATCATTTGTATACAAATTGTATAAAAATTGTATAAAATGTATTTAATTTTTATTTTATTCTTGTTTCATTTTATTTTATTTTATTTTATTCCAAAATAATAATAAAATAATAAAATGGACCATTTTACAAAAATTTTACAAAAATTTTACAGAAATTTTGCAAAAAATCAGAATCTTGCATGCAAGGTCAGAAAAATGTGATAATTAGACCTTAACATGAAAAACGTGTGACAAATTTTTCCATTACTTTGCAAAAGTTGCATGTAGTAGGTATTGTTAGCTAGTTGCAAGTGTTAAGTTACAATTATCAATAAGAATGGTTTTCATTTTCAGTAGAAGGATTACTGGAGTGTGCTGGCCGCATTTGTAAAACATCATGCAAAGTGTCAATTGTCATGAAAAATGTAGTAAAGAGTCCATTGGCATCTCAAATGTCAAGCAAAGTATAAGTGTCATGACAAATGTTGTGCAGAGTGTAAATTGTGTATCTGAATCTATGTTTTGGTATCCAAACCTTATATTTTGGTATCCAAATCTTATGTTTTTGTATCCAAATGTTCACATAAGATTTGGTTACAAAAACAACAAGATTTGGATACAAAAGATAAGATTTGGATACAATTTGCTTTACAGTTTCCACTTTAATTTATATTTGTCATGACAATTGACACTTTACCTAACATTTTCATGAAAATTGACACTTTCCATTCCATTTCATATGACATTTTGACACTTTACATGGCTTGGGACTGCCCAAGCTCCGCGAATGAACAGGTTGAACTATAAACAACACATAAATTTTTACAAAAAATATGAATTTTTATACAATTTTTACAAAAAATATGAATTTGTATACAATTTTACAAAATTTTTTTACAAAAATTTGAATTTTTATACAATTTTTATTTTTATTTTGAAATTTTCCATTTTATTTTATTTTATTTTATTCTTCAATTTTCCATTTTATATATTTTTTTTATTTATTCTTTTCTGAGATTTTGCCAACCCTGGTCAAGTGACATAAAATCAAGTGGCAAGCTTTTCATGTATAAATCGAGTTGTCCCTTGTAAATGTAGGAATTTTGTTGGTTGTCACTGGAACCACCCATTAAAGTGACTTGTACCTTTTTACCTTCAATTGTCACTTGTCAACTCGTCGAATTGGTGGTCCAATTGGAATTCAATTGACGCATGTTAATTCTGGTGCTTTTTGCTCAACTGATCACCAGGGTTGGGACCCCGAACCGAACCGAACCGCGGTTCCAAGCATATTTTGGAACCGAGAACCGGAACCGAATGTTCTGAAATTCTCAACCCTACTGATAACCATCTCTGTGTTCACTCAGATTGGAATTCATCTTCAAGCCACAAATCTTGGCAAAGTGCCAGGGCCGACTACTAGCATCAGTGAATGGCACTTTGCCAGATAATTTTACTTCAGAAATGTGCACATATGTGGGTGTGCATTGTCGCAGGGGTGACTTCACAGATCCTGAAAAGTACAAACATGGCCACCAGCCAGCATTGGAATCTTATTTGCATAAGGCTGTCAAATATTTCAGGAAAAGGTGAGTTCTTGTTTTTTAATAGCAGATTATCAAAGTGATTTTTGAAAAGTTTGAATTATTTAAAATTTATCCACTGCTGAAAACAAAGTGCTGAGAACTTTTTTTACATGAATTTTTTAATGAAAAAAAAAAATAGATAAAAATAGAAAAGTATAGTAACTCATAAAAAACTACCGTATTTCCATTAAATAATCCCCTTCGAAATGCCCCCCCCCCCCGTCGAAGTACCCCACCCCCCTCGAAATAGCCCCCCCCCCTCGAAAAACCCCAACCCGTCGAAATACAAATACTCAAAATTTAGACTATATGAAAGATCAACCCCTGGGGGGTACTTCTAGGAAATACAGTAGGTGCTTTTGAGGACATATACCTAATTATTAAATATAACCTCAGAAAATCTCTGAAATTTTTTAATGTTTGGGATATTCTTGCACAATGTTTACTAGTGCCACCAAAAAATATACATTCTTTCCTCCCCAAAGTGTGCAGATTAGCGAACTCACCATGCATTCGTTTCATCGTTCTGGGAAATGATGCAAAGTGGAACCGAAAAGCAATGCCGAATCAGACAGATATTATAATAATGGAACCACATAAGGATGCCATTGTAGATTTGTGCATTTTAGCTCAATGCAATCACACAATTAGTTAGTGTCAAAGTTTTTTCATTTTATTTTGTATACTGTATTATTAGAGCTCATTGATTGTGCCAGGTAACTCTGTAAACTGTAATCTACCTTTAAGCAGAATATTTGTAACAGTGTTTTTTCAATAACAACCCCGTTATTTCACAACATAAAAAGTATTGCTGTCTGCATGAGAAACGCATTTCTGCAGTGGCCAGCCTGGCTTACTCTCTAAACCATGCACATCAGAGAAGACCCCAAAATTTAATCCATTTACACACGATGAAGTACATAAAAGAACGTTGATTTTCAGGCACCACGGGCACCTTCAGTTGGTTTGCAGCGTTCTTGGCAAATGGCCATACCACGTACCAAATGCCTTGGCTCAGACCCAACAGTCCATCAGTTAAGAGGTTTAGAAGAGAGGACTTTATACCTAAACATTGGGTGCCTATAGTGGCTTGAACCTTGCGATATACCGTATTACCTCGAAATACCCCCATGGGGTTTTATTATTTCGCCAGCAAAATTTGAGGGGGGGTTTATTCGAGGGGGGGGGGTTATTCGAGGGTTTTTTTTATTATTTCGTCAGAAATTTTCGTAAGTATCGTAGTAAATATTAGGCATTTGCATACCCAAAACAGGTAATAAATGTGTCCAAACAGGATATATTTGGACATAAAAACGTAGATAGCTACACAAACTAGTCTATGTGTAGCTGCAATGCAAATTAACAGTAATATACGTCATGTACATTGCATACATGACGTTTTTATTATGTACTTTATTTCCCCAGCCAATTTTGAGGCGGGGTTAATTCGAGGGGGGTTAATTCAAGGGGAGGCATAATTCGAGGTAATAAGGTATATTTATTTGTTATTTTATGTATTTGCGGTTAAAAGAGGGAATGCAAAACTAAACCGTGAAATTAATGCAGTGGGGCCACAAATCAATACTATTCCATTACTATACTAAAGTCGGCAGACGTATCGCCCTACAAACATTTGCGTCAGTCTCTCCAGTGGAGAGTGCATGTCGTCATTATTGTGACGCAATATTTTAATGGTTGGAATGGATCGGGTCACGTATGAAAACTTGGCTCTTATCCCAGTTTCCAGTTGCGTATTACACAAATGCGAGTGAAAAGTCAATGTTCGCTAAAAATCGTTCAAAGTTGCTCCACTTTGCCAATTTCCACCTTTCTAATCGCTATTTTTGTTTATATACATGGTTATATAGTTAGTGTTAGCCTTTTTTATTCACATTTATAGCGGATTTCGCAATTTTGGCTGGCTGCCAAGTTCTCATATGGGACTATTCCATTGGAACGGAGCCAACGAATGAAAAATTGACAAAAACGGTAAAAGGGTCATCTAAACAGTCAAATTTTTTCGCTTCCAACGGACAACGTTGAAACGAAACGTTGAAACGGGCGGCGTGCACGCACGGACACGGCGAAGCGTCCATTTCTCTTTTAATATTTTTTTCTTTTTCAATTCCAAGCGTCCGGGTGTGACCCAAGTTTTGTGTTCGCTCTATTCGCGAGCGAATTCTAACTCTCCGATTTTGTAGGGTGAAATGTCCGCCGACTTTAGGTATTTGTTTGCAGTTGCATGCATTACAGTAACCGTTGCCCAACTCGCACCGATTCGATAGATGAATTTTATTGAAGATTGGAAAATTGAATTTCCTGCTCTACTGCCAGTCTGACAATCATTCTCAATTTCATTTTCTTGTTCATTCAAATTGAATCTTTACAAGAATATCAA
>OZ038451.1:4183627-4233812 GCA_964036195.1 Sphaerolaimus hirsutus | reverse complement strand
ACGACTTAATTTGGCCCACAAAATCAATAGAAGGGCGGTCTCCAATAGAAGGTACAGAAAGTGCTGGAATTGTGCCTGCGCACACTAGTTTCCACACTAAATTTTGAAAACTCACAAATCAGCTTAGAACGCATTTGACTTTTCTATAATGAGGTGGTTGTCAACTACAGTTGACGGAGATTGGAAATGACTCATTGTGGAAAACTCAAACACGTTCAAAGCTCATTTATGAGTTTTCCAAATTTTATGTTAAAAATAGTGTTAGCAGGGTCAATGCGCCAAATGCATTTTTAAAAATCAGTGGGCGCTGTGATTGAGTGGCTTTGGATAGGGTATCAAATTTCTGTTTCCGTTTTCCGTTTCTGTTTTCCTGCAGGCAAATTTTTTCCATTCCATTTTCCGGCTGCTGAAATTTTTTCCCGTTTTCCATTCAGTTTTCCAGCCACTTTTTTCCATTTCCGTTTTTCCAGCTCATTTTCTGTTTCCGGCTTAATTTTCAGTTTTTCTGCCTTTTTTTCGTTTTCCACCTCAATTTCCAGTATTTCCGCCTTTTTCCATTTTCCGCCTCAATTTTCCATTTTTCTGCCTTATTTTACTTTTTTCTGGCTCAACTTTCTGTTTTCTGTTCCAGCCAAACTGGTAAACATTCATGCAGATTGTCAATAATGTAAAAAAATTCTGTTTCCAGCAAAATTTCTGCAAATTTTTTCCACTTCCAGCAAAATTTCAGCAAATTTTATCGATTTTCCAGCAAAATTTCAGCAAATTTTTCCGTTTCCGTGCAAATTTCATTTTTCTGTTTTTGTTTTTCCGTCCCCTTTTCCGTTTTCCGGCTGCTCAAATTTCCACAGTTTCCGCAGTTTCTGTTTTCCACCAAGTGCAAATTTTTTCCATTTTCCGTTCCGTTTTCCGGCCGCTGAAATTTTTTTTTCCTGTTTCCTTTAAAAAAAATTTTTACTCCCTAGCTTTGCTATATTGATTTTGTGCTATTTTCACATCAAATGTTGAATGAACTCTATGTATCCCCATTCTATGAACTAACTGTCTGTGACATAACACTTCGAAAAACCTTAGCAGAACTTGAAAAAGATTGTCTAAAAAGTTAACAAAAAAATAGAATGGCGGTCTGCAATAGAAGGGCAGGTAAAAAAGTTGACGAAAAAATAGAAGGGTGCCCTTCCATTAGAAGAAATACGGTTATAAATAGCTTGAGAGATCTAGTATAAAAGCCTACAAAAACAACCTTAATTTTGTTTCCGTGTCAAATACCACAGCCTTCCCTTCACCAATTCGCTGCCAAGCCTTTGAATCCTTTGTGATATGTGTTGGTGTGTTCTCATTAACAGCTGAATCCAAATCCTGCATCCAGGGACTGTAGCGTAGTGTGCTGTGTGTGTTTTCCATAAATGTGGGCATGTTACCTAAGACTTTTTCTTTGTTGGTGAGTTGGTGATTTGGGGCTCTCAAAAAATGTAATGAGTGTACAATAGGGTTGGGAATTTCAAAATTTTCGGTTCCGGTTCTCGGTTCCAAAAAAATTTCGGTTCTCGGGTTCTGAAAATTTCGTTTCCGGTTCGGGTATTATCTTCGGTTCTCGGTTCCAAAATATGCTTGGAACCGCGGTTCGGTTCGGTTCGGGGTCCCAACCCTAGTGCACAATAAGTCATACTCTGTAAGGTGGTTGGGCCATGTTGCAGCATACATCAGCTCTATTTCTCCAGATTTGATCTTAGCTGACAATGTGGATATATCCTTGAATGGTGGCATTTCCGCCTGCATTGATACAGTGCTTGGTACATTTTTACAGCATTGGACATACTGTATTTCCTCGAAATACCCCGCCCCCTTGACTTAATTCCCCTCGAAATACTCCCAGGTGTTTTCGAGATGGGGAAAAATACCCGCCATCCCTACCCTCGAAATACCCCCCTCAAAATTTCCACTCTGAAAAAAACCCTGGTGGTATTTCGAGGAAATACGGTAATTATTGTTAAACAGCTTATTATTGCTCACCACTCCCATTACCATGTCATATTGTTTTCAAAACCGTATGCCATGTAATTGTGGAATGGTACCATGGTGCCGGCGCCATTAGAGGGTGCCAAAAGGCACCACGCGATGACACCATTGGCGCTTGGTACCATTTTTGCTTGTCTTCTTAAAAATGGCATGCACAACAAATTAAACTGACAGGTCTCAGCAGTTGGATGAGTATAAAGCTGCCATATAACTCCACCAACAAAGCAACCATAGCTGAAATTGGTGTGGTCAGCCTTCTGTCCAGATTTTCTGGCCAGCCCTGGAATGGCATCAACGCGCGCAACATTGCCCACGCAGGCATCCCTGAGATTGGAATTTGTCTGTTTTAGTGCTGAAATGAGTATACATCAGCTCACTTTTATGTTGCAATGTGTACAAAATATAAAATATAACTATAGATCAATGGTTCTATACACACTAGTTGACAATGACAACATATGTCAACTGGCTCTGATCCCAAT
The DNA here is from genome assembly GCA_964036195.1 of Sphaerolaimus hirsutus. NCBI lineage: Eukaryota > Metazoa > Nematoda > Chromadorea > Monhysterida > Sphaerolaimidae > Sphaerolaimus > Sphaerolaimus hirsutus. Next base: position 4,231,311 of record OZ038451.1, on the reverse strand, counting down.
TCAAAGCTTGCTGATCAGCTGAAAATGCAAAAGAAGGCTGATCTGACATGAAGTACATATGTGTGTATACAGTAATGCATAGTGTTACCCATCAACAAGCTCTGAATGGGATTTGAACCAGTTGACATTTTGTTTCATTGTTAACCAGTGTATGTGGGGCCAATGTATTTACATATTAGCTGTTTTGGTAATGTTTTTGTCTAAAGACATTCCCAGAAAGTAGAATTCCAGTCCAAAATGATGTTCCTAATTGATTTTTCGACAGCTCCTTGTTGGCATCCTCTTCCTCTCTTAATTCAGGATCACACATGAAAAATAAAAATATTATCACAAAAATTTGACTCACGCTGAAAAAGAAGGTTGCTTATGATGAAGGTAAACAATGCTATTGCAATTGCAGCCTACCAAGTGTATTTGTCAAATATTGGCAGCTTTGCCACATTTCCCCAAAGTTCAGAAAATGAACTGTACATCTGAAAAGTGATATTTACAGCTGACGAATCTACCATATACCTTATAATGGAATAAAAAGGACATCTCTTATACATGATACACTTATGTGACTTTTAAATGGTCATTAAATAACTAGCAGGCAGTCTTCAATATAAGATCAATCTGAAATGGCTGGTAATTAGTAATTTATATATAAATCATAGTATCAGGGACCATATTTTATTGGAAAGGCAATTCATTTCCATTTGTCAAGCGTGTCACGGATATCTCTGCCCTCAAAAAAAACTTGGCCAGGTGTTGAGTTTTTGAAATGCTAAGTGTTCATGTCCAATATAAGAACATATCTCTAGTAAAGGAGGTAAAAAAAGCTGATGAAAATATAAGAGTGGTCTTACATTAGCAAAAATACTGTAATTGTTTATTTTTGAAACAGGATACAAAAAATCCAGAAAAACAAACATGATAAGAGTCGGTCTGTGTGAAGCCACCACCTCTGATTGGTTTGTTAGTGGTCAATACATAATATTCACCAAAATCAAACAGAGGCTGGGACATTTTGAATACTGATTTCCTGGCTGGATTGATGTACATGTCTTCGAGCAGGGTGTCTAGCTCACCCCTCTGGACCATTTTTAGTTGATCAGTGACCTCTCCGTTTGGCATCACTGTGCTGTAAGTAGGGTTCAAATACCGTATTACCTCGAAATACCCCCATCCCCGTGGGGGTTTATTATTTCGCCAGCAAAATGTGGAGTGGGTTCATTCGGAGGGTGGGGGGGTTATACATGCGTCAGAAATTTTCGTAAGGATCGTAGTAAGAAGTAGGGATTTGCGTACCCAAACGAGGTAATAAATGTGTCCAAACGGGGTATATTTGGACACAAAAACGTAGATACCGTATTTCCTAGAAATACCCCCCGGGGGGGTGATTGTTTCATAGTGGTCCCGAGAGGGGGGGGGGGTTAAACGAGGCGGGGGGGTATTTCGAGGGGGGGGGGTTATTGTTTCACAAGAAAATTTTTGAAAACCAAGTACGAAATTATCGTCGGAAACGTACGCAGACGTCGAAAAGTGCAACAAAAACCGCCATTTATAAGGTTCTGTAGACTAATATTAGTATGTAGATGGTATGTACACTGTTCTAACGTGACACCGACATTGTTTTAACGTGTGTTCTGCAGTACACTGAACACAAACTACAGTTATTGTCATGTACGTTCCCTTTACACTCAATTTGGGAGGGGGGTATTTCGAGGGGGGGGGGGGTGATTGTTTCATAGTGGTCTCGAGAGGGGGGGGGGGGGGGGGTCAAACGAGGGGGGGGGGTATTTCAAGGAGGGGGGGGGGAATTTCGAGGAAATACGGTGGCTACACAAACTAGTCTATGTGTATTAGCTGCAATACAAATTAGCAGTACTTGTACATTGCATACATGACGTATTTATTACGTACATGACGTACATCATTCCGAAGGGGGGGGGGGTTTCGAGGGGGGGTTATTATTTCCCAAGCCCATTTTGAGGGGGGGGGGTAATTCGAGGGGGATAATTCGAGGTAATACGGTATGACATTTCTCAGTAGTACTGAGTCAGTACAAAAAAATTCATTTGGTAAATTGACCAAAAATGGGATCAGGATTGGGAAATTTTATCAGGATCGGGTTTGGGTCTTGAAATTTTTGGGACTGGAATCAGAATTTTTTTTGTGTTTTCAGGGGTTGTGATTTGAATTGTGGTATAATGGTTTGTATTGAGTTTGGTGTTGAGTACCACAAAATCCTGAAAATAATCAGTATTCAGTATCCCATTTTTATCCTAATCGGCATTGAGATTGGGGTGTTGGGAAACTGGAATCATATAGGACAAAAAATTCCAAAATTGTGGGATTGCAAGCAGACTGGATGATCTCAAATCCCATCACTTGTATAGTTTGCCAAAAACATTGACTTTGCCGATTCTTCCTGGAAACATGTGTAAAAACCAGGATGAAAGCAGAACACTCACCCAGTGGCAATCCGTTGGTCAAAAATGTGACACTCGATTTTCCATGGCAGTTTTTGTCGAAGTAATTCCAATACTTCTAGGCTAACTCCAGGGAACCAGCATTTTGCTGTCACTTTCACAACACCTGTGATTTTGTGTATTTTTCAAATGGAACAATAACAACATTGTTTAAATTACTAAACTTTTTCAAAAGTATATATATATATAAAATACTTTTTTTACTTTGCATGATCGTAGATAATGCATAATTCAAAGCTCTTTGCAACTGTGTTATTTAATGTCAACCAGATATTGTCATTGGTCATCACAATTATTTACTAAAAATTTGTCATGGATGCAAACTAGTGATGGAAAAGCGCCAGGAAGAATGGCGCCAGGCGCCAAAGGGCGCCATAAAAAATGGCGCCAATGATAAAAGTCACTTTTTAGCACATATATCATAACAGACGCTTTTTAGAAGAGGAATATGTACCGTATTTCCTCTAAATACCCCTTGAATTAACCCCCCTTCGAAATGCCCCCCAGGTGCCAATCCCAAGCCCTGTAAAGTGTAAAGTAAAGTATCAAATGTAAAGTAAAGTGTCATGTCAAATGTCAAATGTAAAGTCAAGTGTCAAGTCAAATGTCAAATGTAAAGTAAAGTGTCAAATGTAAAGTAAAGTGTCAAGTCAAATGTCAAATGTAAAGTAAAGTGTCAATTGTGTATCCAAATCTTTTTTTTAAATCCAAATCTTATGTTTTTGTATCCAAATCTTATTTTCTGACATAAGATTTGGATACAAAAACATAAGATTTGGATAACAAAAATAAGATTTGGATACACAATTGACACTTTACTTTACATTTGAAATTACATTTGACACTTTACTTTACATTTGACATTTGACTTGACACTTTACTTCACATTTGACACTTTACTTTACACTTTACAGGGCTTGTGACTGCCCCCAGGTCTGAGCGAGCTGGGCAAAAAATAACCCCCACTCAATGTCGACACCCCTGTCTGTAATAAGGTAATTTTTTTTGTATCCAAATCTTATGTTTTTGTATCCAAATCTTATTTTCTGACATAAGATTTGGATACAAAAACATAAGATTTGGATAACAAAAATAAGATTTGGATACACAATTGACACTTTACTTTACATTTGACTTTACATTTGACACTTTACTTTACATTTGACATTTGACTTGACACTTGAATTTACATTTGACACTACTTTACATTTGACATTTGACTTGACACTTGACTTTACATTTGACACTTTACTTTACATTTGACATTTCACTTGACACCTTACTTTACATTTGACACTTTACTTTACACTTTACAGGGCTTGCGACTGCCCCCAGGTCTGAGCGAGCTGGGCAAAAAATAACCCCTACTCAATGTCGACACCCCTGTCTGTAATAAGGTATATCATGTTTGCAATGAACATGACGTTTTAATGGCTTCCAATTGACATTTCAAAAAATTTCTGGCGAAATAATAACCCCCCCTCGTTTAGCCCCCCTCAAAATTTCCACTCTGAAAAAATAAACCCCCCAGGGGTTAATTCGAGGAAATACGGTACATTTTACAGGTCGTTTGAAAGGTCCGGAAATGACACCAGTCACAGTCACCTGCATGCACAGCACCAATTCAACGCGGCATATAAGGATGGAAAAAAGTTGGGTCGTTTTTCAATTGAGGAGTTTGCTTTCTAAACTTGATAACTCCATGTTTTTCAGTTTTGTGAAAATTGCATTTGAAACTTTGAGAGTGGCCTGAGCGGGTACGCTTTGAGTGACAACCCTTACCGAATACTTTTTGAAAAGCTAACGAATTTCTCTACATTTTCCATATTTACAATCCTCTGGCCAGCAAATATGGCTAGAGTTAGGTCCATTTTACTGTTATTATGGCAACAAATTTAACTAGCTAAATTTTATATCGAGTTACCGTATTTCCTCGAAATACCCCCCCCCCTCTCGAGACCACGATGAAACAATCACTTCCCCCCTCGATATACCCCCCAGATTGAGTGTAAAGAGAATGTACATGACAAATACTGCAGTTTGTGTTCTGCGTAGTGCAGAACACACGTTAAAACAATGTCGGAATCGCGTTAGAACACTGTTTACACCATCTACGTGCTAATATTAGTCTACAGGAGTGTATACATGTCAGTTATATATGCATTTTTCTACCCAATGCACATCACAAGCAACGATTTTGTACTAGGATTTGATAAAATTTCTGGCAAAATAAACTCCCCCCCTCGAAATACCCCCCCCCCCTCTCGGGAGCACTATAGTTTGGAGGGACCTAGGAGGGGTCCCTCAACCCCGGGTCCAAAGTAATATTTCTGGGTCTTTATTAGAACTCTAGACTGATCTGCACATACAACAGAAATGAGGCATAGTCAAGAATCACTGAAACATGAGTATTGCGGGTTTGACAAAATGCAGCCTACACACCTACTCAACTCTATGAAACAATCACCCCCCGGAGGTATTTCGAGGAAATACGGTATATATTGAGCTGATTTTTTCTATCATATACAAATATGTACGCTCATATGAGATCCAGACCTAACTTAAATTTTCTCACTTCGGTTGTTATCGAGTTACGGAACCAAACGCCTCAATTACCCCTTTTTTGAAAAATTTGATTGTAAAAACGTTATTTTAAGTCCCAAAATATGGTTACGAATAGTGATGGAAAAGCGCCAGAAAAAAGGGCGCCATTCAAAAACAGATCGCCAGGCGCCAGGGGCGCCAACGGAAAAGGGCGCCAAGCGCCAATGGCGCCATGGCGCGGCGCCCTTTGGCGCCCTAAAATGGCGCCAGCGCCACAGAGTCACAGTTGGTGAAATGTCAGCACTCAGCAGTAGATATAAATGTAAGTGTAACCATCCTTTCATACCCATGGTTGAGAAAGGATTACGTTTTAGGATGTAAAACAGCTTCTGAAAAAAACCTATGGGCTGATAAATACATAACACAGTTGGCTACATTTTGGCGCCCTTTCGAGGCAGCGCGCCAGGTGCCAAGGGCGCCGCAGGAAAAGAGCGCCAAGCGCCAAGGGCGCCATGGCGCCATCCGAACGTAGGGCGCCAGGCGCCGAGGGCGCCACAGGAAAAGGGCGCCAAGCGCCAATGGCGCCATGGCGCCCTCAAATGGCGCCAGCGCCATGGCGCCATTCCATCACTAGTCACGAGTTGTTAAAATACAATCAACTGCTACATATAATAGGTATGTCCGACAAGTGGGAGTACTTTGCGTTGTTATATTTATTTTACATAACAATAGAATGGCTGTGGAACCATGTGATACCATGGTTAAGAGAAGGTTGTAAGAGAAGGCTAATCCATTGACAACGATTTTTCACACCGTAGAAGTATGTGGGGGCACATTGGCCAGATATCATATACTACACTAACATATTATGGCTTATTATTACACAGTAGCTTGAACAAATGGAATCTTTTGCACTAAAAATGTCTCAAAAAAAATGGAAGCAACCGCCAATGGTAATGGGTATGTGAAATTGGGTGCTTGCTCACAAATAATTTCAATACTCTACTATGCAGAAAAGTTGGGACTTTTCACCATAGAGAAATGGGGGGCTGTGGATCCATCAAACTTTTGTTGCTACTCTCTCCATTGAACCTTGCCAAATCTTGAATCTGTTCAAGTATGTTGCGGTATGAGGTCAGAGCTCTGACTGAAAATTTTTGTTTGCTTAAATAATCCCCCATGCCCAAGATAAGGAGGGTCTATAAAAAGTTGTTTGATAAAAATACAAAAATGGCCAATCTGCATGAGTGAATTTGAGGCTTGATAACTCGACCATTTCTGGGCCGATTTGGCTCGTTCAACACTTAAAATGATCGGCAAAACCCGAAGATGCCATTCCGTATGCCAATTTGACACCGTTGTAAACACGAAAAATAATTTTTTTGAACATGCAATCATATACTTTGGACATCGAGTGATGTCTTTGTGTGTTTACAGTGATGTCTAAAGTTTTTATGCTGATTTAACTTATATGGTTTCCAACATAAAGAATTTTTGAGCATGCTATCATATACCGTATTACCTCTAATATGAGGTATACCTTATATTGTTTTCGTCAGATTTTCAGAACCAAAAGTTATACCTTGTATTAGAGGGTACCTTATATTAGAGGGTACCTTCAATTTTTTCCGCCAGATTTTTGTCTGGTCAACAACTCAAAGTTTCTCTTCGAGTGAATAGTGCCGCTGTGAACTGACACACTTTTCAGCGGCGGAAGTTGACGAAGAGTCATTGCAGTGCCCTTCGGCACCATTTTCATCATTTTCCGCCATGTTTAGCAACCGTTTTTATTAGTTTGCGTTTTTTGGCACGCAGCCAGCTGTGTTTTATTAGAGGTATGCCTTATATTAGAGGGTACCTTATATTTATTTCGTCGCGTTCAAAATAGCCAAAAGTTATACCTTATATTAGAGGGTACCTTATATTAGAGGGATGCCTTATATTGGAGGTAATACGGTACTTTAGATAGCCAGAATTCATATGCAACAAAAAAAATTTCAATATCTCTTTCCATCAAAAGTTATAGCACTTCAAACTTCCATCGTCTTTCCCTTACAAAATACTTGCACATTACATATTGAGAGTTGAGCCAAGTTTTCTCATCAATAGAGCAAAGACAAAATCTCAAATTTACACACCAAATTCACACACAGACTAGTATACCTACCTCCATTCCTGAGTGGCTGGCAATGGATGCAAAACTGTGGCATATATAAATACATGGCACATTGCCACATGAATAACCATTTGCTGTTCATGCTTAGAATGTTCCTTGCTGCTCTCAGAGCTCAGCAACACAGGTAGGCAGTTGCCAGATTGAAAATTTTGTTAAAAAATTTATGTAGGTATTGGATACAATCTAAAAATATGATACTGGGCAGCTACTGGCCAAAACAAGGAAAGTCCCAACTATTCTCAAACACAAAGAAACTGAGTGAATTTAGTTACTGCTCTAAGTATATACCTGCACATACAAACTTGAGGGCTGGTCATCCCGGGCACATGTAGACAACAGCCCACAGTACCCACCAATGGTATCCAAACATTGTGCACATTCAACGTTTTGAAATTTTGGCAATGTTTATCCTTGCAGCACGCACAGTCCTAACTTTTCTGCACGTTAGTGTATACCTAGTGCATAAGTACTAAAAATTACAGCTGAAATATAAAAAACGGTTTCAATACTTGCGTTTTTTAAACCTTTTAATGACATCCCATAGCAGAGAAACCACACAAAGTTTACCCGTCTCCTTGAGTTGCACCAGGCCACACGGTTCTGCAATTGGTGAGCCAGGAAAAATACCAATTCGCATGGTGAAGTCATCACTTGGCACACTGCCGTTCAAGGTGAGAATATGCATGGTTTTAGACAACTTTAGGGATTTTGCTTTTCAAAAAAATCTATTTAAAATATCATAGCACACTTGTTTGCGGACAAACGTTCGGAAATATATTTCTTTTAAACGTTAAATTTTGCGGATTGGATCATTTTTGATCTCCGACAACAGTAGTTGATGGACACCTTATTTCAGTAAACTCAAATGATCTATAAGTTTTCGAAATTTCAGCCATAAACTAGTGTAAATATGTTGGGTTACCTATCCAGAGTTTATAATACATATTTACAACCATTAAATCGAACATTTGCGGTTGCGGAGTTGTTGATGAACTTTATGTTTTAATAGGCAAATTTGACTATCGTATTACTGGTTTAAGCAACAAAAAAGAGAGTAAAAACTTTATTTGTTTTCAATCAGAATAGAAAACTGTTCAATTGTTGCTCTAGCAATTATGCTCTGTGGTATTTTCAACGTTTTTCAATTCGTTTAAATCTATGTATCACATTTGCTTGAATAAAATACACTTTTGCAATTCATTGCTTTCAGTTCATTGTGTTCGTGTGGATGCTATATTCTTTTACGTTGGAAATATACCCTCAATCCTCAAATAATACACCCCTTGAATAACACCCACTAGGTAAATCCTTGAATCACACCACCACCCCCCCCCGTCAGCCAGGCGGAGAAAAATGAACCCCCCGCCTTCAATAACTCCCCCCTATTGAATAACCCCCCTCTACAAATCAAATAAAAATACAAAACAATCGATCTACCTAGTCAGATAGACCAAAGAAGCTACATTTGGGGCTGATTCACGCAAATGCAGTGCAGTGTGTGAAACGAAAAATACAAAAGAATGGTAGCCTGCTGTAGTGGCAGCAGATATATACATCATGTGCGCACATTGTGCATCATTTCTCGCCTCATTTTGTTATGCCTCAAAATGTAATTTTGTTGCTAAAATCCCGATTTTCTGTTAGCTAAAATAAGAAAATTTTGAAGAAACCATGATTTTTCTAAAAAATACTAAATACCGTATTACCTCGAAAAACCCCATGGGGGTTTATTATTTCGCCAGCAAAATTTGAGGGGGGGTTTATTCGAGGGGGGGGGGGGTTATTCGAGGGGGGGTTTTATTATTTCGCCAGAAAATTTCGTGGAATTCATAGTAAAGAATGCGCTATTTCTTACACAAAAACGGTAATAAATGTGAGAATATAGGTTATATTGGGGCTATAGATGTACATCTGTACACAGATGAGCGTATAAGAGTAGCTGCGATGCAAATAAGTAGTAATAAATACATCATGTACATTGCATACATGATGTATACCGTTCCGGAGGGGGGGGGTATTTCGAGGGGGGTTTATTATTTCCCCAGCCCATTTTGAGGGGGGGTTAATTCGAGGGGGGGTTAATTCAAGGGGGGGAATAATTCGAGGTAATACGGTAATCAATAAAAAACGACAAAACGTATTTCCTCGAAATACCACCCTTGAATTAACCCCCCCCCCTTCGAAATATCCCCAGGTGTTTTCGAGCTGTGGAAAAAATATCCCCCCCTCGAAATACCCCCTCTGGTGGCAGTCCCAAACCCTGTAAAGTGTAAAGTAAAGTGTCAAATGTAAAGTCAATTGCAAAGTCAAATGTCAATTGTCATGCAAAGTTCAGAAATAAAATCTTTTCTTTTTTGTTTTGATTGACACTTTACTTTGCATTTGACTTTACATTTGACACTTTACTTTACACTTTACAGGGCTTGGGACTGCCCCCAGCAATAAGGTAAATACATCATGTATGCAAGGAACATGATGTATTTATTGCGACCATTTTGCATCGCAGTTACACATAAAAAAACGCTAGTTTGTGTAGCGATGTATGTTTACATTCCTGTTATGCCCTTATATTTATACCCTATTTGGTCACGTTTATTACCGGTTTGGGGTATGTAAAAGCGCATTCTTTAGTATGACTTTCCCAAAAATTTCTGACGTAATAATACACCCCCCTCGAATAAGTGCCCCCTCGAAATACCCCCCTCAAAATTTCCACACTTAAAAAATAAACCCCCTACGGGTATTTCGAGGAAATACGGTACATATTTTTCATAAATTTTCGACCTCACATGCCCCTGGATGGTTGTGTAAAATTTGACATTTTTGTGGAAAAATGCAAAAAAAGTTCGGCAAGAAGTTGACAAGTCCGTCTACCTCCGCAGCCTTTTTGTTGGTAAAACAAGAGAGAAATGTGATAATTCCACTCTGGACACCGATTTCCAAAAGTCAACAATTGCATAAATTGCTCATAAGGCAGCCTCATCTCACTGGGAACAAAAATGTTGTTGCATGCAAGAAGTCGATTCCCTCGCATTCAATCTTCACTTTACTCTTTACGCTACTCCTTATTTTTTACTTTACTATTTAACTTTCCACTTGTGGAACCAGCACCAGCGGCAAGCGCCAAGGGCGCCACAGAAAAAGGGCGCCAGCGCCATGGCGCCATTCCATCACTATTCATTACATAGGAAGTTACATTCATTGCTTGCATTGCATTTTGTACTTGGTCCGGCTGAAAAGTCCCCGGGCAGTGCTCGCCATTCGCGCTAGGGGTAAGCTACGGTCATAGAATTTTGACAGGTTAAGATATCAGGTGTTGTGAGTTTTCACCTAAAATTTTACCCCTCTAGCTCCACCCACTGCAGAACTGTGGGGGTTACAATTTCGGCCATTTTGTACTGATGTAAATACAAATGGTGCTCTAGCTCAATGCTGCTTTGAGTTGTGATCATGAAACTTTGGCTAGTGTGAGCCACCAGTGTTGGCAATGTGCCAGCACTAACCAACATTAGCTATGATATCATAAGCCTTGTCTATATTGTCATTACTGTCACTACTCTCACTACCAAATTCATCATGCTGCCTCTCCTTCTCAAAATAGCCCCCCTTGGAGTCTATTCACTCCTGTTGAACACAGGTAATGTGTCCACTACACATTAGTAATGAAACATAGGGAAATTTTATTAACATAATTCATTTACTGTATGTTTTAAAACAACATTAAAATCACTGCAATACGACATGATCTCAGACCATCACCAAAATCATCCATCAGTTCCCACGTTTCTTGCACATCACCCCAAATCAGAGAAAATATAATTAAATCTCTCTGGAAAATCATGGAAAAAATATAAATCTCAGAAAATCTTATATTTTCTGAGATTTTTTAAATATAAATCTCCCAGAGATTTTTTCAATGCTAACCCCGATCTGCATATTAATTTTACCTTAATAGCAATGATGTTGATGAAAGTGTTGAAAACTATCAGCACATTGCCAACACTGGTGGCTTACAGTAGCCAAAGTTTCATGATCACAACTTAAATCAGCGTTGAGCTAGAGCACCATGTGTACATCAGTACAAAATGACCGAAATTGAAACCCCCACAGTTCCGCAGTGGGTGGAGCTAGAGGGGTAAAATTTTAGGTGAAAACTCAAAACACCCGATATCTTAACTTGTCAAAATTTTGTGACCGTAGCTCACCCCTAGCACGAATGGCGGGCACTGCCCGGGGACTTTTCAGCCGGACTTAGTACATGGGTGTTCTGTGTTTTATGGGTATACTCCGGTTACTTTACACCCTGCACGCGTTGTTCCCGCTGGAAGTGTGCCAAAGATGGTTAACGCGTCCGAGTTGCATAAAAAGATGACAAAATTGATTGTTGTTATATTGTTATTCATTAACATATTCACATCGATGATATTTTTTCATATTTTTACGGAAATCGCATGATTTAATAATCATTGGCACGCTTCCAACACGAGACATAAATGAGTGCGAGGGCAGAGTATCATGTACGCCGAGTATAGGAAAAATATGCATCGTTTTGCATCTGCAATGATTTTGATTAATACGTGCGCAAAATAACTATGGCAACTACGGGTTAGGCGCAATTGCATTACCTAACATTGTTTTAACAAATTAAAATTTAGACAAAAGAGCGATATGACACTGTCAGCAAATGTGAACGATTAATCTACCGTATTTCTTCTAAATACCACCCTCGAAATACACCACCCTTGAAATACCGCAGGTCTGAGCGCGCTTATCAAGAAATACCCGCCCCCCCTTGGCTTGAAATACCCCCTTTGTAATCTGCGTAATGCACAACACATGACGTCATTACATTAGGACAGGGCTAGTGATGGAAAAAGCGCCAGACTTTTGGCGCCAAGCGCCAAAAGCGACATGGCGTTTTTCTAACCCCCAGCGCCAAGCGCCAATGGCGCCAGAGCAAAATAGCGCCAAGCGCCAAAAGCACCATGGCGCTTTTCTGAACCTTAGCGCCAAGCGCCAATGGCGCCAGAGGGTAATGGCGCCATCGCCAATAGCGCCAGCGCCAAAAAATGTCAAAAAAAGGCTTGTCAAAATTATTGGCTTGATGCATAAGTTTTTGCAGTTTCTGAGCCGAACATCACCTTCCGCCTGAGAGACATGATGATGGCTACAGAAATCTGACTGATTTGAAAAGACAGCCACGACGGCCCTACCGTATTTCCTCGAAATACCCCCCCTCGAAATACCCCCCCCCCTCAAAATGGGCACTATGAATTTGTGGTCCGGGAAATGCATAACAGACGTTCAAAACACTTACCGTGTTACATTAGAACCGTTAACTTCACGTTTCCCCCCATGGACTTCTTCCCCCCGTGGCGTGATGCATTAGCGTTATGTCCGTGCGGACATAACGCTAATGGAACACGACAAAACGGTAATGCAACACGACCAAACGCTAATGCAACACGGACAAAACGCTAATACAACACACCCCGGGGGCAAGTTGTCCACAGGGGGAAAAGTACCTGGAATCCATTAGAACATCGTTTATACCACCTACATCCTTATATAAGGCTGTAAAAACTTATAAATGGTGGTTATTGTTGCATTTTTCACGTTTTTCTCTCAAAATTTTCACTCTGAAAACATAAACCCCCCCCCGGGGGTAATTCGAGGAAATACGGTATTTATACCCCGGCTGAAGCCTCATCAGCGCATCCCTCAGGCGGAAGGTGCTGTTCGACTTGGAAACGGCAAAAACTTATGTATCAAGCCAATAGAAGAAAGTTCCATTTGGGATCGTAAACAATGGAGAGGGAGTGATTTATCATATTGAATTACAAAAAGGTGTAATTTATGCTCAATATTTTGTTATAACATAATCATTTCTTTTTCAAATTTACTCACTTGATGTTGTTGGTGATGAATTGCTAAAAACTTGCAGATATTGCATAGAAATCAGTGATTCAACCATCTAAAGGTGAAAATGGTGGTATTTTCCAAAATATACCCCCTGCCTCGATTAACCCCTTGAAAATTTGCACTCTGAAAACATAAACCCCCTGGGGCTATTTTGAGGAAATGTGGTATTTATGTTTTTATACCGTTTGCACATCATAATGCATTAATATGTTAGCTAGGTAGGTAGGTATATTAGCTGAATCGAACGCAAAAAATTCAATAGACATTAACACGGTTGGTTTTATAAAAGTTCATTTTAACTAAACTTAAAGAATTTTACTAAAATTCTATAAAAATTGTATTTGATTTTTATTTTGTCCATGTTTTATTTTATTGCAAAATCCCATAATCAAAATAAAACTAAATCATTTGACAAAAATTTTACAAATAGTTTACAAAAAATCGGAATCTCGCATCCAAAGACAGAAAAATGTTATCATTAGATCTAGACATGAAATACTTTAAATGGCAAATTTTTCCATTACTTTTTGCGCTTGGCGTCATTTTCCTGTGTCGCCATTAAGCTGGATTTACAGCATAACGATCAATACGAGGTGAGTACGAAATTCAACGCCACAGAAAAATTAGTTATTTTCATTTTTTCAAGTTTTTTTATTAAAAATTCATGTTAAATAATACATATTTTGCAAAAATTTATTATGTGCGAGATGTGAAACTCGAATTTGAATGAAAAACGTTCAATGAAAAATGGTCCGCCGTCAAATCAATTTTGCGGTGAGGCCCTAAAATCAATTTGTCAGCAGTCATTGCATGCAATGGCCACCGACAAATTGATTTTAGGCCTCACCGTGAAATTGATTTGACGGCGTTCAATTTTTTACCGAACCCTTTTCATTTAAATTCGAATTTCACATCTCGCACAAAATAAATTTTTGCAAAATATTGATTATAATACATGAATTTTTAATAAAATACTTGTAAAAATGAAAATAAGTAATTTTTCGGTGACGTTGGATTTGTCGCATCACCTCTAGTGATGTTAAAGGCACCGGGAAAAATGGCACCGCACCGCACCGGCACCTTTGCCAACGCATGAAAAGGGCACCTGGCACCCTGGGGCACCGGCCAAAAAATGGCACCGCACCGCACCGGCACCTTTGCCAACGCAGGGCAACCTGGCACCCTGGGGCACCGGCCAGAAAATGGCACCGCACCGCACCGGCACCGGTGCCTTTTTGAAAAAATGGCACCGGCACCGAAGGGCACCGGCGGGTTGCCGGTGCTAGCACCGAAAGGCACCGCACCGGGCTGGAATTTCTGAAGTAAATATCGGGCAGTTTCTCAGTGGTAGTGCATATCTCCATGAATTTTCAACCGATTTTGATGGTTGAGCACTTAAAACGATCAGAATGATGTGGCAATCACTTTTATGTAGCAATTACAATGACTAAAAATGAAAGATAAAATATTTTATTCACTGCAATGTCCATAGCCACTATTGTCTACTGATCGGAGTCGTTGCTGTACAGAGAATGGACCTATCTCTGTCATAAACTGACAACAAATTTTGAACAAACAAGTAAGATAAATATAAAATATAAAAATGATTTAAAATTTAACAAATTTTTAAATTCGCTCATCAGATCACAGAAATGGATTTCACAGTAGGTATATTTATTTGATGGGAGGTTTACAAAATTGGCGAAAACGGTTGGGTAAATATATCGCTGTTTTTTGAAATATGAATAAGCACATACTATGAACAAAATTGCACAGCACATGAAGCCTTGGCCGGTGCCTTTCCCGGTGCCTTTTACTTTGGCCCTGGTGCTAGCACCTTTGGCACCGGCAAAAAAATGGCACCGCACCGCACCGGCACCGGTGCTATTCTGAAAAGAATGGCACCGGCACCGGCATGGCACCCCTGAAGATTGCAATGGCACCGTACCAGCACCGGTGCTGGTGCCCTTCGGTGCCCAGCACCGGGGCACCGGTGCCCCGGTGCCTTTACATCACTAATCACCTCCTATTGATCGTTATGCTGTAAATCCGGCTTTAGCGATTGGCGCTAATGCTGCGATTACAGCTCGACGTAAAATTTGACCCAGCGTAAAATTGATTTTTGGGCGTTAAATTAATTACAGGTGAATGGATAAAGATATGACATTGTAATTTCAGTCAAAGAAAGCGCACTGCAGATGTTTCTTCAAAAGCTCATCAGTTTATTTTGATTGTATACTCGGCGTACGTGATACTCTGCCCTCGCACTGATTTATGTTTCGTGTTGGAAGCGTGCCAATTATTATTGAATCATGCGATTTCCGTAAAAATATGAAAAAAATTCATCGATGTGAATATGTTAATGAATAACATTATAACAACAATCAATTTTGTCATCTTTTTATGAAACTCGGACGCGTTAACCATCGTTGGCACACTTCCAGCGGGAACCACGCGTGCAGGGTGTAAAGTAACCGGAGTATACCGGAAGTTATGAATTTTGGCACAATTTTTTTTTTAAATTTTATGCTGTAATGTTATGTAATTACAACATCATATCTTTATCCATTCACCTGTAATTAATTTTACACCCAAAAATCAAATTTACGCTGGGTTGAATTTTACGTCGAGCGGTAATCGCTGCATAATGGAGCGATTACAGCTCGGATGTAAAATTCCAGCGTAAAATTCCATCGCAAGATTGATTACATGAAAGTGGATGATGATACAGGTCTGCAATTTTTCATGGACAATATGTTTTTCAATACCTTCATTGTGTCCAAGAGTCATCGTCTACAGTCACTGATTGATTGTGAAAATTCAAAAATTTCTATTTTACATTATCATTTTATGTCAGCTGAAGAAAAATCAATTCTACGCTATGTCATTGCATGATATCACCCGGCGTAGCTGATTTATTGATTGATTTTTTTTCAGCTGGCATAAAATTTCAATGCAAAATCAAAATTTTTGAATTTTCACAATCAAATAGAAGTAACCGTGGACGATGACCCTTGGTCACAATGAAAGTATTGATAAACATATTGTCCATTCAAAATTGCAGACCTGTATCATCATCCACTTTCATGTACTTTCACTTTTACAGTTGCACTTTTTACATCACTACTAGTGACTCACTAGTGAAGTTTCTGCCAGATGGTTCACACGTTTCTAGAATCAGTCAAATTATACCTGTCCTAAAAGAGGAAATATGGTAGCTTTGAAAGTATTTCGAGAAAAAAAACTTATGGCAAACCAGGGAAAATGCATGGTCATCATTGCGGCACTGTGGTATTTCTATGAGCTTGGAGAAATGGCAGTCCTCCCATCAGGTTTCACACTTTTGGGGAGAAAAATATAATAATTGGGAACAACATAGCATTCTACATTTTTTCAGATGTTCAAAATGACATGCATACAATGTGTATGAAGCATACCAGCAATCTACAACGAGCAATTATACAAGATAATTGTTTTTTCTTTGACAAAACCATTCTGGCCGCCGGATGGTGAGAATATTTGAATCTTTAATCTGGTTTGAGTATATTTTTACCAGAGTTGTTAAAAGTACTGAACTTTTTCAAAAGTAAACATAAATGTAAAGTATTTTATTTTTACCCACAGGCAACGATGGAAACAGAAATTGAACACTGAAACTCATTGAGTTTCTGTGTTTTTGTTTTACACAGAAACACGGAAACTCAAAAATTAAAAAAAACAACTTAAAACTCAAATGAGTTTTTTTTTGGAGAACACAGAAACACAGAAAAGTTTTTTTGAGTTTTTGAGTTTTTTTCAGCGAAGTGGTTGAACACATTTTCAGAATGCACATGAATTCAGTTACACTAAACAAGATAAGATATGCATGTATAGCAAGTAAATATGTACATATAGTATTCATTTTTTATGATGGAACAAAAAGTAAATTAAAGATGGCATGCACATCTCCTGGTGGACATGTTTAAATATATTTAGTTGTAGCTCAAATCAATTCTGTAGTCTTCCATACAGTGCACATCCATTGAAGATTTTTGGAGTACTGCGTAAATTGTCCTTTGTGAGCATTTTGTTGATGAGGACATTTTTATGGACTTTTGGACCCTTGGATGAATACACATACGTAATGTGGGGTTAAAACATGTGCAAAACCAATATTTTAAAAGAAAACTACTGTTTCCACATCAAAAAACTGTAAATCAGAATTTTTGGGGGGAAAACTCGAGTTTTTTGGACAAAAACTTGAGTTTTTAGAAAGAAACTAAAAAACTTGAGTTTTAACAAAAAAACACAGAAATAAAAACAGAGTTACTCAAGTTTTTTTTGATAAAAAACTCAAAACACAGGTATTCATTTTTGAAAAACTCAAAACACAGAACGTGTTTTTTTTGGAGAACTTACCCATCGTTGCTCACAGGTGAGTACAGAAAGCATAAAGTGTTTATTTTTTACTTTTACTCATGAGTAAATGTGAGTAAATTACTTTTGTCCCCGGAAAACGTAAAAGTGAGTATTTTTGAGAAATTTTGCCCCAATATTTGCTCAAAATTTTCGAACTTTTTAACCATCAAATTCACTACTTAATGTCTTTTTGCATATTTTGATGTTATTTTTGATATTTTGTCTCTATTTTGAGCTTTTCTCTCCTCCTTTTTCCTTTATGGCTTGATATAGCCTATAAAAAAGCCCATTTGATATACGTTTTCTGTACTCGCGTACTTTCAAAGAGTGAGTACCAGTACCGAGTACCGGTAGTACCGGCAGGAAACGTAAATGTATTTACGCAGTACTCAAGTATCCGTATTTATCGAGTAAACGGAAATACGTTTTAACAACTATGATTTTTACCTACTTGCAGAATTGCTCATATCTACAACTATCCAATTTTTCACGCTCTGTCAGCAGAGGGTGTCCTTGCAAGGAATGTAGTGAGTAAATTGAGCCAATGATTACGATGTGAATTACCATTCCTCAAAATATACCCGGGGGGCTTACGGGGGGAAATTTTGAGGGGGGGTATTTTGAGGGGGGCTTATTCGAGGGTTTTTTTTATTTCGTCAGAAATTTTCACAAAATTCATAGTAAAGAGTACGCTTTTATACACCCAAAACCGGTAATCAACGTGTCCAAGTAGGGTATATTTGTACATATCAACGTCCATCGCTACACAAACTAGTACATGTGTAGCTGTGATGCAAACTGCGACCAATACATTGTATACATGATGTACATAATTCCACACGGGGTTTTTCGAGAGGGGGGTATCTTTTCCCCAGCTCAAAAACACCTGGGGGGGGTTATTTAGAGGAAATACGGTATATACCATTTGATCAATTGGTTTGATCAATTAGTTTGATCAATTTGTTGTGCAGAATTTTAAATTGCACAACAAATTATCCCGCAAATCACCACCCCGATTACTGGAGATAATGGCATCATTTGTAAGATTTTAATCTGATTATAAAACATTATCGGGATGCTATTTACAGAAATACCTCACTTTTCAGTGGACACTTTTTGGATCGACACATATGAACTTAACAAATGGCGCAAATGAATACCTCAGCATTGGTAATCTTACTTTTGTGTCACATTGTTTTTATACGGTCAGGTTACGAGAGTTGGACAAGCGTTATACTCGGCAGACATGATACTCTACCAATAGATAATATTTATGTACGGGTTTTTTCAAAATCAAATATCTATGTCAAACTGAAAAGTTTCTGGACTCATCTTTCACAAAAAAATCAAGAAAAGAATAGATTCGTTTGTATGCCGTCCGACCATACTATTTTGAAGTAAATATGTCGCGTTTCTGTAGCCAGAAATATTCTATTTATCTTCAGCGGAACTTATCGCAGTCTTTTACACTGTTCTGCTAAACGTTTGTTATATGACCTTGACATTCAGGAAAAATTTCGTACTTTCCATCAGAACGAGTTCGAGCGCAGCCGAACATTTCATTAAGGTAAAATACGCAGATTTTCGCTTTTGTTTTTCACACCAGAACGAGTTGGACAGCGGCTAAAAAAATGACGATTCACACCGATGGAGTGTTTCCTCGCGAAAAATGAACGGCATAAAGTCCCCCGAGTATACTAGTGAAAACTATTTTCGTGCTCCACAAAAGAACAAAAAAAGAAAAAAATGAGCATCAAGTTCAACTTATTTGAAAATTTTCAATTTCCCTTGCACATTTTCTAGGTGCCCCGGGTGAAGCTCAAAATAATTTCTGGCGGTTTTCCAGAGATAATCTTATGGTTGGGGCAGATTTCCCTGTCAATTTTTTCAATGAGTGAGTTGATTTTTTTACCCTGGTTAAATCGACCCAACACGTTTTACTGGTCACCCCATGTTCATAGAATACAAATTATTTTTGGTAGATTGTGGTTCAGCTATCCACTGGCAACCAACAATGGGTAAGTTCTCAGAGAAAAAAAAACACTTTCTGTATTATGTGTTTTTAAGAAAGGAATATCTGTATTTTGAGTTTTTTCGTGAAAAAACTTGAGTTTCCATGTTTTACTTCTGCTTTTTTGTAGAAACTCGAGTTTTTTTTGTAAAAACTCAAGTTTTTTCGTAAAAACATGAGTTTTTTTGATAAAAACAAGTTTTTTTACTGAAGTTGCATTTTATCGCATTTTTATATGGAAACAGTGGTTTTCTTATCATATATAAGTTTTGCACACGTTTAGAGCCCACATAGCACCTGCATATTCATTCAGGTGTCAAAAAACTTACCGAATATACTCTAATTATACCTCAGGGGAATTATTATTTGATCAGAAGTTTTGCAGAGGGAGTTATTCAAGGGGGGATGTTATTCAAGGGGGTTCTTATTCATGTTTGGATAATTTTTTCATCGTTAAATTTGGATACCTGATGTACGTATTTACATACAATACAATATACATACCGTATTACCTCGAATTATCCCCCCCCTTGAATTAACCCCCCCCCCTCGAAATACCCCCCCTAAATTTCGGCTGAGGAAATAATAAACCCCCCCCCTCGAAATACCCCCCCTAAAATTGAGTGTAACGTGAACGTACATGACAAATACCGCAGTTTGTGATCTGTACAATGCAGAACACACGTTAAAACTGATGATTAAGTGACGTTAGGGAAGGGTTTTTGTGTATATACAGTAATATATACCTATAAACACATAAAAATCTATGTGATTGTTCGATTTTTCTACGTCTGCGTATGGGGAATTTCCGAAAATTTCTGGCGAAATAATAGACCCCCCCCCCTCGAATAAACCCCCCCCCCCCTCGAATTATCCCCCCCTCAAATTTTGCTGGCGAAATAATAAACCCCCTGGGGGTATTTCGAGGTAATACGGTACATGCAAACTGGTACAGTAACACTTTTCACGGGCAACATCGGGCTTTCAGTAAAACTTTTCAGTATGCACATACACACATTGTTCAATTCAAATCTTGTGCCTGAAAAAACTCAAAAATCATTTCCGTATTTTCAGTGTTTCCGTGTTTCCGTGTCACAGCAAAAAATAGATCCGTGAAGCGTGTGGAAGCGGGCTGGATGCGCGTGAAGCGGCGCGCTTCCACACGCTTCCACCAACATCACGAGATTCTGGGTGAAGTGTCTTCCACACGCTTCACCTATCTTCACCGCGCGCTTCACGCGCATCCAAACATGTGGAAGACACTTCACGCCGCTGGCGCTTCCACACGCTTCCCCCGCGTATAAATTTGCGTGGGAGCGCGATATTAAGAAGCGTGAAGTGTCTTCACGCATTTTTTCGTGATGTATGTGGAAGCGCTGACATGCTTGGTGAAGCGTTCGGGAAGTGTTGGCGTGAAGACACTTCCCGACGCTTCACCGCGCATCCACACACCCATTTTTTGCTGTGTGTTCTCCAACAAAAATCTCATTTAAGTCTCCGTGTTTTTTAAAAATTGTTGAGTTCCCCTGTTTCTGTGTTAAACAAAAACCAACGAAACTCAATGAGTTTCCATATTTAATATGTGTGTTTTTGCAATCGTTGCTGGCAACATATTGGGTTGTGTTAGGCAATTGGCACCTGTACTGTATTCTTCTTCAAGTCTATTTTTATGTACACAAAAGACAATAATAAGTGTGTGGGCTGATTGAACAAAAACCTAGATTTGTTGCATGTGCACATCTTGAAAAAATAGCACAAAACCAGAACAACACTTGCAGTGTATCAAAATTTGTGCACTATAATTTGGCAGGAGCAGTCTGCAAGTTCTACAGTAACCTTGCACCAATCTCTAATTATATTCCATGGGATGGTCAAAATCATTGCAACCCGGGACTGGGGGGCCATGGTGTCATGTGTGAGAAAGGTGGGTGGCACTGGGAAACGCATTTGTTGAAAATGAAATGAAGGAAAACTGAAATGAAAAACAGAAAATGGAAAGTTGGCACCCTAGTTTTGAGCCCTACACTGCAAATAAAACGCTCGTGAAGTGCACTGAAGCGGTTGGAAGTGCCTCTCATGATCACACTTCAGAGCCTGATCAAGCCTGATCACATAGAACTTCACCGCTCGTGATCACACTTCAGATCCTGATCAAGCCTGATCACCATTGGAATGCACTTCAGCGACGCTTAACGAATCTCATTACTTAATTGTTTACAGAAATAAAAAATCTGAAATTTGTGAACTGCGTTGAAGTGCCTGCGAGCGTGTACGTGAAGGCACTTCACCGCAGATCACGGTAGATAACCAGCGCATTATTTGCTGTGACCTAACACCCGATCCCCAGCATCGCCACTTCTAACCTACACGCTGGTGGCCAAGGACCATGTGCCAGCGGCAGCGGGCAGGCACACCGAACTGACCGGGGCGGACGTGCGTGGCTGCGCCCACCAGTGCCTCGTGCACAAGTGGTGCTTCGCCTTCGCGCACAGCCCCGCCGGTGCCAGTCCCACACCCTGCCCTGTGAAATGTCACATTTTACTGTATTTACCATATCTCTTCTAATAGAATGGCATAAAAAGCCCAAATAAAACGACACCTCCAATAGAACAACAGGTTTTGGCACTTTTTTGTCCTGATGAATACAATAGAATGGCACTGCCCAATCAGTCTCCAGTAGAACAGCAGGTAGAAGTTTCATTGGAAGAGTGCACAAATCAAAAACATTCACCAAAAATGTCACAAATTTCAAATTTTTTGTACCCTATCGTTGACACAAATTCTTGGTTTACTGAAAAATCAATTTTCTAACCAGGGACGTTTGGCCCCAATCGGGGCCATTACTATTGCCACCGGGGACCAGTCCCTGGTGGGATTTCGTTCACTATACAAAAATACAGTGAACGACAAAATAAAAGTGAAAAAAATAAGAACCAGTCACCGTGGTGAGCTGAAATTTGGCATGCGTACTGACTAAACAAAGAGTACATGCATGCCAAAATTGAGGCAAATCTAAAAAAATTTATACACTACCCCAAAGAAAATGCATCAGTGTCTGTGACCGACTTCAAGAAATTTTGTGCATGCAAATTTGGTGATAATTCACCTAATTAGCATGCAAACAAATCATACACACCAATTATTGACTTTTGAACATTTTTATTTTTTGACAGGGACCGGTCCCCAATGGGGGCCTCTGTAAATAGCGTTCAGTTTGGGGGGGGGGAGTTTACATGACTTTGCATGACATTAGACTACAGGTCCTTTTCCAGGGTCTGGGACTGGCACCTGGTGGGCACTGCACCACTTACATTCAGTTGGCCAGTGACATGAAGACTCTTCCATTGATACCCAAAGTGGCATTCAACTACTATGCAAGGAATATTATTGGAGGTAAATGAATACTTTACTGGTGATTTATATTTGCATCTTTATGATTGTCTGCAGGAAGTGCATTATGCTAGTGGTAGAATAAGTTGCAAGTAAACATTATTTTTACACAATCTAGTGTCACTTTTTACTGGAGATGTAAAACAGAATCCTACCAACATTACTTCTGCACTGCAGAATTCCGCACAAAATGCAACGTGAAATTGGCCCATGATGTCCAGAGTACTGGCAAAGTGGCATTTCATCAGGGCAAATGTTATGCCATCTTCACTGATATAGATGACTTCAACTACCACAATGTTAAACGCACATGTCAGCAGAAGGGTACATTGTATGGATTTCATGGAAATTTGGCATTCATCAGATCGAAAACAATGCTGGAAAGATTGGCAGAGACATTTTCAGTTGGTTATCACTTTGAAACTAGACCTGGCAAAAACAGCGTCAAGATTTGATTGAGAAGTCATATCCAACTGAACTCATTTTATACACTCCCAATCAGACCCATAACTTTTATTTTTAGTTCCAATAAAATGCAGATCTCAGAACTTCCATTAATTTTCATTCATAGTAAATTAGATATACAGGTCTGTCTTCAGATTACATACTCAGGTTCAGATGTAAACTGCTCAGCACCCATAACCACCAGTAACTGTGTCATTTTACACCAAACAAACACAGATTAAGTCATGAGGGGAAAAGGTCTGAAATCTTTAAGGTACCCAACACCCTCCCCCCACAACTAGTGATGGAATATTGCTATTTGAGGGCAACAAAGTGTTGTCAGTCTTCCTTTACTAGTATATAGTTGTGGGGGGTTTCTTTGGCATGTCCTACCAAAATTTCAGGCATTTTTTGGGTACACCTCCCCACAACTGGAGCTATGATGGTCAGTGTGCAATGACACAGCGACTGCTCTATTTGGGTGGGATGTAGTATAAAAAAAGGTTCGCCCATGTCCCCTTCGCAGAACAATTTGCATTTCAATGACACAAAATTGACAAATTGCTGCTGGGTATATTCCCGCAAATTTGCATGGGCTACCAATTGTAGGTGCAGACGGGCTACTTTTGTGCACTACCTACAGTGCGGGCAGAAATTCCTGAGTGTAGTGGCATCGATGCATCTGCCACTGTTACTCCGCGCACTCGCGCCAGCCTACATCTTTAAACCGCACGCAAATTTGCTCGACCGCGCGTGTCGTTTTTCCTGTACAAATTTGTGATTTTTGCAAACTTTTTGAAGCCCAACACCCACATGTAAATGGGAATTGTGGGTGGAGCATATGCATGAGGGCTCAAAATTATGTGCTTTCTCTGTAAAATGTGAGAAATTTACCTAACCCTCATTATTGAGCCCACACACAAAACAAGGCGAGTCTGATGGAAACGCGCGAGATTTTCGGGCTTAGCATGTGCGGGCATTAATACGAAAGTGGGCGGAGTCTACGCAGAGCGGCGATGGGCATGAAAATATCTGTACCCTAACTGCATTTCCACACAACTGCAGGCAACTTCAAAAGCTGCATACATCGAAGGCTTTCAGGCAAACACAACCATCATGTATTACGGTAACTGGGTTTACCGACACCCGGAAACAGGGCAGTACATAGATTTTCACCCACCGCCCAGTGCTTGGGGGTATAATCAGCCAAACACTAGAGTCCGGTCATTTTTGCGTGCTGCATTCATCAAAGACGGTGCCCCTTATGTCAAAGACTTCTACTATGGAAAAAACAGGCTTCACCAACCTGCAGATGGCTATGTGCTTTGCGAATTCGGTGGGCACTATTTTTTGCGCTTTGGTGGGAGGAAAAAAAATAAAAAAAGCCCTTTTATTATGTTTTATTTATGAGAAGAAAATGTTTAAAAAATTCATAAATATTTGTTCACATTCCCTGCGTCGTTCAGAGAGATTTCATTTTTTGAGGGTTTATCTGCGAATTGCCGATAATAAATTACCATAATCACTCATTTTTCCAATGCTTGTACATTAAATATCATAAAATGTAAAAACAAGTATTGCTTCATGACCGACTCCCAGGTGACACCAGCAATAGACATGCACCAAAATGGGTCGCAATGGGGCAGGATGAACACTGGGAAAACGAACATGTGTTGGACACACTCGAACGTGTACCCACTGCTGAAGCGTGTGGCTTCCTGTGCCGAAAAGTCATTGACTGCGCATCGATTGCATTCAACCCCAGTACACAGGTTAACAATATGATTGAGTACAGAACATTGTCACATGATTAGTGATGGAAAAAGCCTGGCAAAATGGCGCTAAGTGTCTTTTTGAACACAGAACACAGAAGAAAATTGGTCCCATAAATGACACTGGGATGGCATTTAATACTTTGGAAATTGGGATGTGTTAGAAAGAAATAAGAAATAAGGCACAAGCGCCAATTGCTCCATGGCGCTATTTCATCACTAATTTTGATAATACAAAATTCAGCAACAAGTGCAGGTGTGCAAGCTGCAGCGGTTTGAGTTCAGTGAAGCTGGCGCCACCCACATCCCAGTGCCTGTGAGCAAAATTGCAGCACCAGGATTTATATTTTATGATGAACTGTGATTTGCTTTTCCTTGATTACACGGTGAACTTTTTTGAGATCTTTTGGCCACAAACTTTTCTGCTATGTATCAGGTTGAAGTTCGGTAAGGTTTCAGTGCCAAGAATGCATAAGTGAAGTGTGAGGAAGCAGACTGGATGCACTTGAATGAAGTGACATGCTTCCAAATGCTTTATTTAGCTTTACACACTTGCATAGTAGGGTTTACATGGGACGTACATTTCATAGGCTTCACCCATCATAATGATGCATTCTGAACTCAAAAAACTGCTTTTCTCTGCATGGTTTGTGAAGCAGCGTGAAGTATTTGACACTCAGTGAAGTGCTCTTATTTATCCTAGTGCTCCAGACACGCACACAGCAAAAAATGGGTCGTGAAGTGTATTCAGGCCGACACTTCACGACTATTCACTAAGCTGATGGCGCTTCCCGGTGCTTCACGAAATTTGCCGTGAAGCCACTTCACATGTCACCACACTGGGAAGTTTCGGGAAGCGCGCTTCACGAAATTGCAGGCTCCGTGAAGCTAGGTGAGGTGAGTAGAAGACACCTCACCGAAAACTTCGTGAAGCGTGTGGAAGTGAGTTGGAGTGTCTTAACAGAGTGCGCTTCCACACACCTCACGAACCCTTTTTTTGCTGTGGCAGTGCAGGCGCGCAGACCACTTCACAACGTTTCACAGCGGATCACAATAAATTGTTCATGGTATGGGGTCTCAGAATTTGCACAATATTGCATTTACAATATTTACTTATGACAAGACTTTGCAGTGGATTTTTGTGTGATAAACCTACATTTACATTTTACGAAAATATTTGTACATTTTTGTAGTTTTCTGATGGTATAATTATTCCGATAACCTTGGCAAATTGACCGCATTTTTCTGAATGACGGGTAACATTTCAATTGTGAAATGCATGTATCTGTCATTTAAAACGCAGTGTGGTTGAAGGGAATAAAAACTTAACATTTAAGTATACTTTAAGAAATGTTCGGCACTTTTTACAATTCTGAAGTGATTACCGTATTTGCTTGAATAATCCCCCTGGGGGATTATTATTTCGTCAGACTTTTTTGAGGGGGGAACTAATCGAGGGGGGGAATTATTCGAGGGGGGAATTATTATTTCGTCAACAATTTCAACCATGTTTCTATCAACTCATTTGATGAAATATGCTTTATTCACACACAAACGTGCCATGTTTGTTCAAATTAGGCACAATAAATTGAGCAAATCTCTTAAGGGGGGGATTATTCGAGGGGGGGAATTATTATCTCCTCACTCATCTTACAGGGAAGAATTATTCGAGGGGGGGAATTATTCAAGGGGGGGAACTATTCAAGCAAATACGGTATATAGTAGGGTTGGGGAACCGAACCGACCCGAACCGAACCGAACCGAGAACCGAGCACTATTTTGGAACCGAGAACCGAGAACCGGAACCGAGCTTGAGAACCGAACCGGAACCGAGAACCGGCACTTATACCCGGAACCGAAGTAAATACCCGAAAGAACCGAAATTTCCTAGGAATCTTCAAGTTTTTAAACAGCGTTTTTTTAACACCTACATCTAAGCCTTTAAACAGCAGCTGAACATCTTGGTGCGTGTTCAGAATTGCAAAATTCATCTGTTTGCAAAATGATTGCGCGGGAGCGTGTAATTTCACATATACTCCAGCGACATTACACTTTACAATGAAATCATACCATATCCCACCTGAATAAAATAACAAACATCAAAAAATTTCATTATATTTATTGAATTGCTTTGATAAATATGATGAAATTTTTTATGTATGTTCGTTTATTCAGATGGGATATGGTAGATTTCCTTGTAAGGTGTAATAATGCTGCAGTATACACATTATCACTGGTAGTAGTTTTCATTGGTTTTGTGGCAGTTTTAACCGTAGTTGGCAAAAGTTATTAATGTTTGTACTCAAGATAATACGAGTACTCACTCGCGTACTACATAAATACATTTACGTTTCCTCCAGAAAAAAATCCAGTACTCATTTACTTGTGTACTTTTTGAAAATATGCGAGTACATGTCAGATATTTTACGTTTTTACTAATTTTACTACCGTTTTTACCACAAAAATACGCCACCCGTCGAATTTTGCCGCGGCAGAGAATTGTAAATTCCGGTCCCTTTGCGCTTCTAATTGCGTGCGTAATTAAATAAATGATTGTTTTTATGGTACGGGGATTTTACACGCAAATCAGGAACGGCGCCAGTACCCCTTGGGGTCCTGACAGTTCCTGAGGACGGACACGGCAACTTACCAATCCCTTTTCGTAACTGCAGCCGGCGGTTTACTTCGATTAATTGTTAATAAGCCGTAATTAAAGTAAAGCCAAAATTAATAAAATTCAAATTAAAATTCAAGCAGTTAGTATACTTCAGGGGGACCAAGTTGGATTCATGGGAACTTTATTTAGCAATATAATCAGAGTCAATTTCACAATAGCTCAAGTGAGTCGTATAGCCTCTAGTGGGTAAAAAAATGTAAAATCAGCGCGCTTTATAATCACCAAAATCTACCATAAGCGAAATGAATACTAAATCAAAGACACAACAATTAACCGTAATGAGCGAATTAATAAGGCGAAATCAATGATCACTGGAAAACTGTTAACATAGCGTACAAGGCACAAGTAATTTAATTAAGTGCGGGAAAAAATAACTAATTAAATAAAACGGGTACAAACATGAATTGAACCAAACGTAAGGTAACTGTGATTATCAATGACGTAATTAAAATGCAATTTATCTCAAAGGTGAGTGTCGGAAACTGGGTTTCTATTCAGAGGTTACGGTACAATCTAGAGCAGGTGGTGTGACACGTGTTATCAACCTGCGCCCCTTTAGGTGAAAAATATTTTATAGCGCGCCCGACCAAGGCCACAGAAAGAACGCTCATTTGCGGGGGTTGTTCAAGGTTATTGCATTGCCGGGTAAGGGTTGGAACTTTGGGCCTGAACACACGCTGCAAAAACACTAGCACTTGTGAGTTCGCCAATCACCCTGGGTGATGGGAATAATTAATTGGCACTGCTGTGCTCTTCACTGTAAACTGTGCTCTGCATGTGTCTTGCAGTCGCATGTCAACAATAATTGCCGTTTGCCACTTTTCCACCCATTACCTAGTCCTAAATAAAAATGCACTTGGTCGGGGAATTTTCTGAATGTTATCTATCGGGGCGTCTAAGCGTTTAACAGAGTCAACACCTTTTAGCTTAACTAGAAACATTAAAAGCCTTTCTAAACCATTCCCAGACACTACACCCTTTTAACCAAATATGTAAACTTGATAAAATCTAAAAATTATAACATTCGAAAGTACATGTTGGAAAATGCATTTAAAAAAAAATTGAAAGTAATCACTTAATTAACTCAAAATGCGGGTAACCTAATTAGCTTAATTAATGAAACATGAAATAAAAAAGAAAAATTAGCATCACACGGGAAGTAATTACGTAATTAACGGAAAAGAAATAATTAATAAATTCATGGCCGCAGTAGTGTCCATTCGGGCGTACCGTCCTGGGGCTGCGGCTTCGTTGGCGGATTTGCAGTGCACAGCGAACCGCACGTTCACTGTGACTTCCCTGTGCACCGCGGGCCGTCATTCGGTCACACATGGTCGTTCTCGAGTCGTCGGAGTGTCTGCACAGAATTGTCGTTACGTTTTTACGCATGATTAGCTAGCCATATTTCCACCTACAATCCCACCAGCCATTAATTTTTTACCTCCGGGCTAAAAACGACATGTTCAGAAAAAGTGTTTTGCGCCGTTTTTTTGGTTATTCAAAAATCATGCCTTCTCTGCATTTTTCGGTGGACGGCTGTGGCAGTCACATGCCCTGGGGGTGCAAATATGGCTCGTCTTCATTTGAATTATGGCATCAGCTTTCCGCCGTGCCGGCTTTTTGTGCTCGAAACTTCGAAATTTTGGTTCCCGCTCAGGGCTCGATGTGAGAAAAAGTTTTTTCTTTTTTGGAAACTAATTAATTGGATTACTAATCTGTGTTGTTTCACAGCGTCGTGCCACTGTTGGACGGGCAGTTTGGAATCAACATTCAAGTTACCTGCTCGACCGACACTTTGCAGTCCGTGCGTGTGAAAATTGATCGTCGACAAGATTTTCTAATTGTTTTCATGGAATATTAACAAGTATGTTTTTAATTACTGGTTTTTTGTTACAAAGTTGTCTGTTTTTCTTGATGACAAAAAGTTGTGCATGAATTATTACATCTTAAAACTTTTTTGACCAAAAATTGTTTCGTATCAATTTTCACAATTACCATTTTCCATGTGGTGTTCTACCTGTTGCGCTAGGGCCTCCTCCGGTGGCAGTGGGATGGCCTCGACCGCGTCGTGGTGCTCGGGCGGCGGCGAGGGGGGCTCGGCTACGTTCTGCAGTGCCATGGCCGCCATGTCGTTGCTAATGGGGGAATATTCTTCATTAGGGCGGTAAACTGGCTCGACAACGGGCACCACTTCCTCCAACACCGGCACACCTTCCTCCCGCGCGTCGGCGGAGGAGTCAGAGCCCGCGGTGGCGGTTTCAATATCAGATAAACATTCCGCCTGCAGTTCTTCTTCGAGGGCCGGGTATCTGTCCGGTCCGACTAGTTCTTTCAAGTCAGCCCGCGGGCGCCATTCCGGTGGCCAAAATCCCAACACGTTTCCCCAGATTTGGCCTGATTCGTAAGAGTAAATCCGGTCGGCTTTGTGCTCGACCGTCAGAAACCGGTGGAAAAAGGTTGACCACAACATGGTCTCGGCGTTGGCCACCACGATGCGCACACATTTGGCGCGGGAGGTGGCTACGTTTCCCCGGGGCAACTCCGCTACAAATCCAACTCTACCATACGCCTTCTTGGGATCGGCATCCAGCTGGGCGGAGTCGGTAGGCGGGCTGCCGCGCACGCAGGAAATGATGACCACTTCCGCTTCACGGGCCTGTGCTTTGTCGGCAGTAATCACACGGGTGGCCCAGTAAGCCGCGTCATGTTCTGTGTGGGCTACTAGTCGACTGATTAGGGCGCGCGCCTGCACCGCATAAAAGCACACAATTAGCAAACTAGCGGGATCTGTAAGATCTGCCCAGGGCAGGGTGGGATCTTCTTTCACTGTGGCCACGAGGTAATCGTACAGGTGCAGGATGATGCGCAGCTCCTTCTTGTTGATAATGGACATGCCCTCTTTTGATTCGCAGCCCTGGTGCACCAACGTTGATGACAGCATGACGCCATCCTCGAAGTCGCCAGGTGCGGGCAACATGGTGGCGCCGTGCGCTGCGGTGTCGTTGTAGGCGCGTAGCAGTCCGTTGTACGCCGCCACAGAGTTGGCCTGAATGAGCTGGCGATGCCCGCGGAACACTGTTTCCAAGTGAACCACGGGACATAGTTGATATTGTGTGAGCCTATCAATGAGGGTGGGGTCGGGTTTCAGGACGGGCTCCACCCAGTCTTGCACGCGAATCATACGCGTCAATTGTTTACTGTCTCCAAATAGAAGTAGCATGCCGTTCACCGGGAGCTGAGCCGCCTGAACCACGCTAATTACAGCAGCGTCAGACGCCAAAGACGCTTCGTCAACAATTACCGCACACGCCGTCACACTTTTTATACGGGCGTCGTGGGCGGAGTCTAAAGTGACATGGATTTGACCGGGCTGCACCACCTCCAAAAACACCCGGTGCAGCCTGACCGTAGCCCTGACATATTTAGACAGCGCCCTACGCAGCACCTTACCCCAAAATCCCTGGTCAGCTAAGCTAGCCTCACCAGTCCGGGCGCCCGCCACGCCGGCCTCGAAGTCATCGAATGGCTGTTCGTCTCCATCTTCGGCGGTGAGAAATGGCACTTGTTCGGTCAGCTGCGCGCGTATAACGGCGTCGTCCGTGCAGTTGTTGATAATTTCGTCCACCAGCTCGTAGTCCTTCTTGGCGCCGTCGTACTTTTCCAGCGCTGCCGTCCATTCGGGGCTGAGGCGGACGATGTTGTGGCCGGTTCGCTGTGCTAGGGTGTGTAGGGTTGGCAATTTGGTCGCGGGGGTGGTACTGTAAGTGGGGTCAGTTTCCCACATGGGGCTCAAAACGCGCACCGGGAATGCCGCTCTCAATTTCAAAAATTCTTCAAAACCCTCCAGTTTTTGCATTTCAGAAAATGGCGTATCGGCCATAGCGGTCCATTTCGCGCGTTCCCGCAACAAAACTTCCAAAGCCCCAAAAATATCCCGCTGCCCTAATTTATTCAGGTTGGTCAGGGCCCTGCGCGCGCCTTCGTCGGCCGCCGAGTTGACCGTGCACGTGATGAGCGTCGAATGGTATTTGGCGTTCGGCTGCTTGTCCGATGGCAAATCGGAGCCCGCGCGCACCCTGGGTCTCGAGTTATAATAGTTATAGCCGCGTGAACACACATACGCCAGTTGATTTTGTGTGGTCGTCTTCCCGGACCCGAAAGGCGAGTCACACATAATCAACAGGGGTTTGCGCATCCGCACGGCTGTGATCACAGTTCCTAAAATTTCTACCTGCCCCTGCTGCGGTAAAAACTCACCTAATTTGGCCTGAATCATTTGTTCGTTCTTTCCCCTGAACAATGATTCGTGCAACTCATTAGCCTCGCGGCTAATTAGCGCCCAGTCAGTTTCGTCATCCAGCAGACGCAAATTCAATATCACAGCTAATTGGATTTGCGCCTCCAGGGTGAGTACTTTTGACCCCTGAACCACTTTTGGCACCCAGCCGACCGGCGCTTTGTTCAGGGCAGCTTGCAATGACCGCATGGTTCGGTCATAATTGGGCGAGTCGTTTGAGCCGCGCACCATGTATCTTCCACTCTCCAGAGTACGGGGCAGTGCTGATTGCGACGTCGCCATGTCCAATTTCGCATGCAGCATTGTAGTGGTTGGCTCTGATTCCACACTGGTAATTCTGACTGATAGGTTGGGGCTGCCCGCCGCTGGTTTGTCTTCATCTGGTCTGGCCAGCACCAAGCTCAACACTGACATGGGTGTCGCCTGGTTCAACAGCTGTGTCTGCGTATTCACCTGCTCCAGCAGACGAACGCGCTGCTCTTCTGGTCCTTCGAAAGTGTCAGCTTGTAATTCTTCTGGGTCCGGGCGGCGCACCATAATATCGCATGCAGTGCCCTGCGGCGTGTGCTCCCAGAACACATGTGCGCACACGTCCGTTGCGCGTTTCGCCCAAAACCGCAAAAATGACTCGTTATAGCAGTGGGCCGCTGCTAAAATACTCAACTTATACCTGAGAAATGCGTCCATGTTGTCTCGGTTCTCTGTGTCCGGCTGGATGCCCGTTGTGCTGATGTCCTCGGCTGTGGCGACCTGCAGCCCGTAAGCATGGCCGTAGAATTCGTCGCCGAACACGTCCAAATCGTTCAGGTCGTGATACTCAACGTGGGCCAGCCCCAACTGTCCAGCACTCAAATTTTCCACTCTGCTGTCACTCACGTATTCTCTGTGTAAAATGACCAACTTTTCCGGCCCGGCATCGCCCCGCTCCGCCGCGCCCAACGGTTCCAGATTTTTGTAATTCGACGGCGTGAAGGCCGCTCGCAGCCGCGCCGTTTTCCAGTCGCTCGTATAGGGCTGGTAGCCGGAAGTGTCGCCGCGCGTCAATGTACGTGCCGCTTGAGTGACGCGCCGCGTGCCCTGCGTCCTCACTACCACTGGGGCGGCAACGTTTAAGGGGCACTTTGTCTGATTACCCCATATCGCGACGCCGGTGAACTCCCAGTACCTTGGGTTCTCTATTTTCTGTGCGATCGTGGTCGCCGAGAAACGCATTCCGTGGCGCACCAGGGGCAGAAACATCGAAGGGTGTTGTTTCTGAATTCTCGCGCACAAATCCACCAGCTGGGTGGTCCGTTTGTCCCTGGCCGCCTTGGCCCGCTTATTTGAATAGTAAAAATACGGATAGGCCTCATCCGCATTCACCCACTGCTCATTTTCGCTGAGTATCGCCATTGTTTGCTCAGAAATTCTCACATGGCACTGATACTCAACATGCCCGTCGGCGCCCGAGTCAATATACACTCTATCTACCCAACCTTCGAATTTCCCTCTGCTGGGGTAGATTTCCGGTCCATTTTGCATCTGCTGCGCGCGGTAAAGTTGTCACGGGGGGATGGTTCCGCCGCCGCAGGCACCGTGTGTATTTGTCTCCTTAGATTTAATGGGCGGGGCATCTGCACCTTCAAATGGGCGTTTGCGAGAAGCCGAAGCCATTATAATTATAACAATGTGACAAAGTAATTAATTGCGAAGGTTTTAATGAACGGGGAAAGTAATAAAAACTCGTGCGGTCCAGTTGCCCGTGGGCAAAAGGGGTGCACGAGCTTCCTAAAAACACACGCACACTTTCACACACACTTCATACCTGTTTTACCTGGTTCCGTGTTGCTTGACGCGACGGCGATGGTCGTAACGGCTAATTAATCAGCTAATTAATCAATTTCAGTCGTTGCCGTATAATTCACTGTAAGAAGGGGGAATTAAATATTCACTGGTTGCCTTGCAACGATCTGCATGAACTACATAGATTTTCTTATTAATATTGTTGAACAAAGTCACTAATGGGTGGGCATAATCAATGCACTCATACGGGCCGATAAAGCGAGGCGCGAATTTCTTACTAGGGCCCGTCAACTGAGTAATACGCGGCGTGTACACGCGTACCGCTTGCCCACGTTGCACATTCAATCGGCGCGCACGGCGATTGGCGTAAAATTGCTCCTTTTGCTGCGCCTTTGCTAAAGCGGTGTGCGCTGCTTCGCGTGCTGTGGTCAGACGCGCGCCTAATTCATTTATAAGCGCGCGCTTATGCGGCAGTGAGGGCAATGCCTCGGTGTCAGGGGGAGGCTCGATCATACGCTCCCACATGGACGCAGCAGGCTTGCCAAATAGCAACGCATAGGGGGTGGTTTGCAGGGAAGGGTGTTTCGATGTATTGTACGCATGTACAGCGGCGCCTAAATGTATGTCCCAATCGTCATGTGTACGATTTACGTAGTGAGATACTATTTCCATCAGAACACCATTCCTACGTTCCACCATTCCGTTGCTCTTGGGGGTGTACGCAAATGATGTGTGTTGGGTCGCGTTCAAATATTGTAAAAGCTTGGCAAAAGTGCCCTCGGTAAAGCTAGGGGCGTTATCACTGAGTATAATGGCCGGCACACTAAATATAGGCAAAATGTGCAACAAAAATGCAAATGATACTGTGTCTTGTTTTATGTCGGGAACGGGCACGGCAATTCCAAAACGTGTGCACTGATCAACAAATACCAACACATGTCGGTTTCTGCGTTTCGTGGTTAGTAAAGGTCCTATTGCGTCTACTGCTATCACATCACCTGGCCTTTTGGCTACCTGGCGGCACACCATTTGAGTTCGCATTGCCGCTCTGAGACCTTTCTTGGCGTTGCACGAAGGGCAAGTAGCTACCCAGCGCGCACTTTCTGGCCGCATTCCTGGAAACCACGCGAATTCCTGTAATCTTTCAAATGTTTTTATTATTCCTAAGTGGCCCGCCGTGGGGTGATTATGAGCTAATTCTAACACAAATGGAACTAATTCCGACGGGATACACACCGGGTCATATAACTGTATACCTGGTATCTGGGGCGTTCCCGCTTGGCGACGTAACAAACCGTATTGGTCAATAAAATACAGCGCGGCGCTGTAAAAATTATCTGCGCGACACACTTCTATAGTTGTGGCAATGTACGGTTCTTCCGCTTGTAGTCGCTTCAATTTGTCAACCGAAGTCATGGGAGGTAGCGCCATGATTGTACTGCGCTTGGTTACACTCGTTAAACCCGGAGCAACTTCATTTCCGGCTCCTGAACCACCAGCCATTGTTCCAGTTCCAGGCGCTTCCGCATTCCGCTGCCGCTCTCGCAGCCCGGGTGACTCCGCCTCTTTTCGCCCGCGCGTCTGGTCGCTGATTGGTCGCAGTAACTCCGCCTCCTCGTTTACGCCGATTCGTTCGCTGATTGGCTGGTACGCTGCCCTGCTCGCCGCAACTACCGTAACCTGCTTATCGTGCGGGATAGCGATTTCACGGCACGTAACTTGTGCGAACTGCTCAAAAGCCTCGTCCAGGTCCTTTTTCTCGTCGAATACCACTGGCGCGTCTTGTC
Source organism: Sphaerolaimus hirsutus (assembly GCA_964036195.1). Lineage (NCBI taxonomy): Eukaryota > Metazoa > Nematoda > Chromadorea > Monhysterida > Sphaerolaimidae > Sphaerolaimus > Sphaerolaimus hirsutus. The sequence goes on along the minus strand of OZ038451.1, from coordinate 4,195,637 downwards.
TTCTAGATAATGCATCTGCTAATTCGTTGCTTTTTCCCCGCAAATGCTTGAACGTGATTTGGTACGGCGTAATTGCTAAAGCTAACTTGTGTAGCATGGCGTGCGGGGTGGTCTCTAAATTAGGATTCTTTACCCACGAAATACTCTTGGCGTCAGTCCAGACTTCAAAAGGCCGTCCCGCCAGATAACAATGCCAATTACGTATGCTTTCGTAGATTGCACATGCTTCCAGTGAAATTGCTGGCCATTTGCTTTGGGTTGCGCCTAACTTCCGGCTGTAAAAGGCACATGCATGTAGTACCTTTTCGTCCTCTGCTCGTTGTGCTAGCACTCCTGCAACAGCAATTTTAGAGGCGTCCGTGATAATTATAAACATGCGTTTGGGATCGGGGAATTGCAAACATGGGCTTCCTAACAATGCTTCCTTGAGCTTATGAAAAGCTTCCAATGCTTTGGGTTTCGCTGTCAAATCCACCGGGGTGTCGCTATTGTAATTTTCTCTTGGTCCCGTACGCGTGAGATTTGACAAAGGTACAGCTAACTCTGCGCACCTGTGAATCATGCGTCTAAAAAAACCTATAGCTCCCAGAAAACCCTTAACCTCTTTTACGGTAGTGGGTACCGGCCAGTCCTGAATTATATGGCGTTTGTCATCCGGTACGCACACGCCGTCACGGCCAATCATAAATCCTAGAAAACGTACAGCTGTGACGCGTGCGAAAAAACACTTTTTTGGACTAATTTTGAAATTATTTCTAATTAATCGTTCCAACACCTGCCCTATGTCGTATAAATGTGTTTCCCAGGTTGCACTATAAATCAGCAAGTCGTCGATGTATAATAACACATTTCGATGTATTAAGCCGGCCATAGCTAATTCAAAACAGCGTTGCGCTAAACTAGGTGAGCATTTTAATCCCATTGGTAAACGTTTCAGTTGAAATTGTCCAACAATATTTCTAAACGACGTAATGTGTCGATCATCTGGATGCAAAGCAATGTTATAGAAAGCTTGATTTATATCGGCACTGCTAAAAATACTTGCAGCTACATAAAGATTCGACTGTTTCATCTAAGCGGGGTAATGGGAATTGGGGAGCGTGCAAAACAGCGTTCAGGCGTCTGTAATCAATTACCATCCGCTTTGATCCATCCGGTTTGGATACCACCAGCGTGGGGGCACAATACGGGCTCGTACTGGGTTCCACGATGTCGTGCTCGATGAGGCATCTCAAATGATTTTCTAAGTATTGCTGATCATCCAGACTCAACCGGTACATTCTGCATGCAATTGGTTTCTTGTCCACTAATTGCAACCGGTAATCCACCAATTCGCTGTAGCCGATGTCATACTTATGTTGGGCAAAAGCTTCTTTGTACTGCAAAATCACCTTTTTCAGTTCCTCTCTACGTTCGTCCGTCAAAGTTTCTGGCACGGTGAATTCCATCACGTGTCCGTCTGGGCATGCAACTTGCAGTGGGGGTCCTAATTTGTCTTCGGCTACTTTGGGGGGAGGTTCAGTCGCTTGCACTTGTCGACACACATCTCTGTCATAACACTGCTTCACCCATTCAGTGGGGGGGGTCTCCAGGTTTCACTTTCAGCACGCAATCCACTGGTTCGACTACCGCAATGCGCTGTCCTACCTGTAGCACTACGGGCTGATTTCGTACATTTGCACATCTCACCTGAAACACCGGGGCACTAGTTTCATAGGCCGCTGAAGCAGCCATAACGCCACAGCGTTCACCTACCGTATCCAATCCCATGACCGTAAATAACCTTTCATCCATGGGGGCAGATAATTTTGCGGTCACTAGCGCTTCATGTCTAGCCAGAATTTCTATTTTTTCGTTCACAATAGCGTAAATTCTGCGCTGCTGCACTTCCGGGTCTGGGTTATCGAAGGGAATTATCGCGTTGGCCGTAGGGATTCGTAGTTCCCTTGCGGGCATGTCTACTACCATGTGCCGTAAAACGTCTGCGCCAATTAAAATTTCACCAGCTAATCCGTTTACTGCCTGAAACACAATCCCGAAGGTGTGGTTTCCCATCGTTACCGGTACTTCCATCTGTCCCAATACCAAAAGTTTCGAATCTGCCGCGCACCTGAGGGCTCCAATAGGTGAAACTTCATCATGCTTCGTAGCCTTTTCCTTATGTCGCATCAGCACGTCTCTGTTGCATAATGAACGCATGGCACCTGTGTCCAGTAGACATCTCCGATATTCTCTCCCGTCGATGGTTATGGTAATGGATGGGCTGTAATACACATGCACGATCTCTTCGCGTCGATTGGCTACCTGATGTATGTTATCTCTTTCCTCCGTCGAGAAAGTGATCATGCACACCGATTCTTCTTCCAGATCGCATTTTCTGTTGATACTGTATTGTATAGCGGGAAAACGACGCGCGCCCGTGAGTGCGGGCATGCCACTTGGCATTCCCACGCACGGGTTAATTACCGTTCTTACCTTTACCTGTTCGCTAGGGCGGTCCTCAGCCAATTCGACAATGATATTGGACTTTTCTTCTGTCTTTGGTCGCCTTTTGATTTTTTCCTTTGCCCTGTTCACCAAAGTCACGGCCATTTCCGGCGCTGCAGCCATGAGCGCGGCTAGTAGATATTGCATGGTGACTAGGGCACATATCAGGTAGATCCATACTTGCAGCCAGGTGCGCCAAGTGTCAAAATCCCACCATCCCAGCGCCAATACTGATTTTGCCAATGTTCGATGCCTTTGCATGTGTGATTCCACCTTCGGCTCCGCCCCCTGCATAATTTGCCGCACGATTGAATATGCATGCCATACGTCATTTAGGGTGGTCGTCGGCAATAATTCTGATAAGTTGTACATGGTCGTGGCGGCAAAAATCTGATGATGCACGTCTTTAACCTTTTCCTGTTGCCATTTCTGCGGGAAACTGTGTGTGTTATACATAGGTAAGTGTTCCAGGCCGCCTACTTCCGGTAGATATTTGTACCACTGTCCATTTAACATTACCACACGATTGTGTGCATTAGTGCATGATCCCGGGATCGCTTGAAAGTGCAAAATGTTTGTCAACCTATTCATGTGTAACGTCACATTTTGCCCATGCACGCTAACTTGCACAGGTACTGTTTCATAACATTCTGGAGACTTTTTCTCTTTCATTATCTCGTACGTTTTTACCGCGAAACATTTGTGGAGCAAAAATCCGTCCGGCGCGGGTTTGGCAATTATTTCATTATCATTCATGTACCAGCGGGCTGTCGTAGTGGCGTGTTCACTCATGGCCAGGCGCACAAATTCTTGGAAGTGTTGCACGTTCTTGCAGGTGGCTACGGTCTGTGCACGCATGGTTTGTTCTGCCGTTTCGTATACCGCCTGCATGCTGGCTGCTAATTGGCCTGCGCTCACTATTCCCAGCGTGGGTCGACCTTGCGCTCATTTTTGTCTGACGCTTCGAATCACTGCCTTTTCAAATGGGGCCACTACTATATCCTGATCTGATTTCCACAGTTTGATGCCGCATGATTCAACCTCTTCATGTGCTCTGAAAGACAGTGATAGTGTATGATCATTGGCCAGCCAGATATCCTGTCTAATACGTCCATGCATTTCACGCCATTTTTCATAAGGGCATTCCGCCTTCGGGTTCGGTTTCCATGTTAATTGGCTGCCGTCTTCTAGCGTGCATGCACCCATTTCATAATTGCACTTACTAACCTCACCCAGCGTGCTTTGCATGGTGTTGGCTCCATATCTCATTCGTACTTCCCCTCGAAACAGCCCACAGTGTGGCGTCGTTTCACTCACCCATTTGCAACAATACAATCCATGTCCTGAGTAGCTAACATTGGTTGGGTATTGGGTGTCCCATGCATTGTCCAGATCACTCACAGGGGTCATGGGCCCATCGTTGCATTTGTGATATTTAATCATGCCTTCGCACTCGGCGGCGCCCACAGATCGGGGGTTAGAATCAAACTTTTCCAGCGTGACGTCGCCCCAGAAGTTCTGGTACGTCCTTGCCGTTCTGGTAGAGGCCACACACCTGTGCGCTGCCGCACGATATTCTACCATATTTCGCTTGTAGATTGTCAGTGTCAATTTTCGTGGCCGTTCTAATGACGCCGTAGTGTCAACAATAGCCGTGCAATTTGGTAGGGGGGGGTACGTGTATAAATCGTAGTGATCCGTCAAGTCACTGCATAGCAATGGAAACGAGGGCATGGTAGTCGCGCCCGCGCCCGGTAATAAAGCTAATCCCATTATAATTAACCCAACTGCCAATACAAAAAACAGCGACTGTGCGACCTGGGGCATGTAGGGGGGTTCTGAGTACGCGCGCGGCGCGGGGCGCACCCCTTCCTCAGTAGACAGAAAACCCATATACCTGTCTATGTGGTTGCTTGATCCAGTGCGCGGCGGCAGAGCGGCCGGCGTGGCGTACAAAAACGGGTCCAGACTGATATTCATGAGCACATCCAAGGGCACCTCAGTCAGCGTGTCCGAGTGGTCGTCGGCTGGACAATTGGGCCACAGCGTACAGTCCGTTTCTCTCAGATCATGCATTCCAATCCTGCGTAAAAAGGCCAGCCAAGTAGTTCCAAACAAATAACCCTTTTCAGTTCGCATGTATGCCCATGGCTTGATCCAGAATTCCCGCTCTTGCGCGAGCACATGCATTCCCGTAGTGCGCTGCTGTTCTTCGGGTGACTCTGGAACCAGTTCGTCAGGTTCATCTGCCTCTATTTCCAGGCCTTGCATCACAGGGATTAATTTATTAACGGGACGTATCATCATGCATCGATCATCTTCGCGCACATGCATGGTCATTCCAGTCGTACTGGTCACTCGGGTGGGGTTCAGCGACTCTACGTGGGGGTTACTTACCGGTACTGGTTGCATGTTATATTGTTGCATGCGCCCATCCGGTCCCATAGCCATCCAATTAGCTGGCGGCGTTTGATATGCCATCATCTGCGGTTGCATGTTCATATCACCAGCCCTCTGTACCGTCTGCGCCGGCTGCACAGGCATCGGCTGAGCTGGTTGCCACTGCGGATATGCGTATTGCATGGGCACCATACCTGGCTGCATCGCTTGGGCTTGGTCATTTCTCTGATAGCCGCCACGTTGTCCTCCGCCGGGCCCACGTCCATTTCCTCTGGATGTTCCGCCGCCGCGGCTCCTTTGGAAATACTGTTCCCTCTGTTCTGGGGTGAGTTTCGGACACTCATATCTGATGTGCTCTTCAGAGCCACATTCCCAACATCCTTTGTCAAATTTGCGCGGGGGCAACTTAGGGGGGTCCCTATTCAATCCCAAAAGTTTACCTTCCAACGCGCCCAGTTGCGCTAATTTCTTCGCTATCTCTTGGTGCACCGAGTCAAATTTGGCAACACTCTCAGTCATTTTCTGTTCCATTGTCTCTAGCGTCTTGTCGGCCTGGGACGGCAGTCCAGCCATGGCGGGCATGTTCAGCGCCATCAACCTGTCCATTACCTTGTCGGTCGCGCTGGCAACTACATCCTGTTTAGATTTTTCTCCCTTATTCTGGCTTTGTTCTGCTTCCAAAAAGCTCTCCTGAGCACGCGCGTTGTCAACCATTTCTTTCCATGTGATAGAAGCCGTGACAGGTACATTGCGCCGAATTTCATTTCTCAATCCTCCATGAAATTTTATCATGCATGTGTCACCTCGTTTTTCATGACCCATGCCTGGATAGGCGCGTTTTATCAATTTTTCCAAACGTACCGCCCATTCCAGTACCGACTCATCTGCGCCCTGTCGTGTCTCAAAAATCTCTCTCTGTGCATGATGTTTGTCATTCGGATTTTCATAGAACTTCTCCAGTGCTTGCATCATGTCCTTGTAGTTCAGGTCGCGCAATTCTCTGTATCCCGTGTTGAAAATGGCTCTGGCACTGCCTTTCAAAAACAATTTTACCAGCGGCTTCCGCTCCTGTAATTTTATGCGCAGCGCGTCACACACCGTGTCCCAGCTCCTTCTCCAGTCCCTGAAACCCTCATTTGGTTTGCCGCGAAAGTATCCACATTGCTGTGCTAAGGCTGTAATGACTGCCGCATTGCTTTGTTCTAATTGCCAATTTTGTCCCGGGTCCGTGGGCCTTGCCACTTCGGACGTAGCTGACGAGCTTCTTGAAGACGCCGGCGAGCGGGATCGAGCGCGTCGCTGCGTAACAGTTCTCACCTGGTCTGTTCCAGCTGCCGACAGGGGCGCCGCTGGTGCCGTCGATGATTGCAAGGGCGCTGCTTGACCATTGGTCAGTACTATTGGCTGCTGACCACTGGCCGGCGAATTTCCTCCCAGCGTCGCGTTCTGATTTTGTAGGGCTTGATTATGCTGCTGGTACGCAGTCGCCAGATCAACTATATCATCGCCATGTGAACTGTGGTGCGCTTCAAATTCCCTCAAGTAATGTTCCACCCTAGGTACCTCGTTGACTGGGTCACTTCCCCATAAATTCATAGCAGTTTTAATTAGTGCCACCATACGCAAATCCCCTGGTTCACCATTCTGTGAGAAAGCACCAATCGGTCTCGCCTGACTCATCATGTTTGCCCATTTCTTTGCCGCTTCACATGCCTTTTTGGGTGTCCATTGTGCACAGGATGGCGTTGTTTGCACCGGGTCCAGGTCCATTATGGTAGCTTGGTAAATTAAATTCGCATTAGTGACCTTTGCGTACCTATCTTCCAGCGCCGGGGCCGCCGTCTGGTTTGCGCCATTGTTTGTCATTCTGCTAGCGGGGCTGCTAATAATTATCACGGGGGGGTTACTTGAAAATTCGGTCTTAATTAACTGGCGTCTAGCCTTTGCAGTTGCGCTCTGCGATCTCGACTGGTCGCTCGATAAGTTTCGACTGCTGTTGCCTGACACGTCTCTCGGCGTCGAAGTGCTCTTCGGGGGGCTTAACTGCAGCGCCGGGGAAGTGTCTCCACTCTGTGCCGCTGTCTCCAACAGTTCCGCTACGGTATTTTCAATCACGGGAAATTGATCTGCAGTAGCTCCAAGCTCAGCTGCAATCAAAGGATAATCACGTTGAATCGACGGCTGCCCTAGAGGCTCGCTGTCACCAACGTATCCGTCTGAACCGACTTCAGAACCCGATCGCACTCCAGGCGATATGGATGAGCTGCCCGCGCTCCAACCCAATGTCCTCCGAAGCTTAGACCACTTACCTGTCTTTCCTGCTTCCTTTCCTGCAGCTTGTCTACTTGTCCCAGGCGCTTCTTCTGCTTCTGCGCTGGACGTTAGCTGCCGTGCCGCTGCCGGTACAGCTGGCGTCTTCCACTGACTAAAACTGTCTGGCGCAGGCCCTGCGCCTTCAACCGTTGATAATCTGATTACCGGTGTATCCTCAGCTGTCTGTCCAGACCAGCGTTGACTTTCACTCTCCTCTAGCGCTTCCGGCGCTTCTGTTTCAGGGTTAACCGAATCGTTCGACTCACTGTCTCCTGCTTGACTCTCAGCTGCAGCAAGTTGTGCGTCCACTTCTTGCCCAGTTTTCTGTTGTCGCGCGCGCCTTCGTGCTTGTTTTTGCTTCTCCAACGCAGCGTGCCAAACTTGTTCTATAGTGTCCCCTTGTAAGCTTGCTGGCCCCCTCGATCTCAATTCCCTTTGGGGTGATTCGTTATCCGTGAAGCCGTTTTTTGTAGAGGCGTTGATCAGGCGCCCCGGACAGAAAACTTTATGGCTTGCTTAGGAAACCACTCGCTACGCTACCAGTTGTCAGATATTTTACGTTTTTACTAATTTTACTAGTTTCCGTTTTTACCACAAAAATACGCCACCCGTCGAAATTTGCCGCGGCAGAGAATTGTAAATTCCGGTCCCTTTGCGCTTCTAATTGCGTGCGTAATTAAATAAATGATTGTTTTTATGGTACGGGGATTTTACACGCAAATCAGGAACAGCGCCAGTACCCCTTGGGGTCCTGACAGTTCCTGAGGACGGACACGGCAACTTACCAATCCCTTTTCGTAACTGCAGCCGGCGGTTTACTTCGATTAATTGTTAATAAGCCGTAATTAAAGTAAAGCCAAAATTAATAAAATTCAAATTAAAATTCAAGCAGTTAGTATACTTCAGGGGGACCAAGTTGGATTCACGGGAACTTTATTTAGCAATATAATCAGAGTCAATTTCACAATAGCTCAAGTGAGTCGTATAGCCTCTAGTGGGTAAAAAAATGTAAAATCAGCGCGCTTTATAATCACCAAAATCTACCATAAGCGAAATGAATACTAAATCAAAGACACAACAATTAACCGTAATGAGCGAATTAATAAGGCGAAATCAATGATCACTGGAAAACTGTTAACATAGCGTACAAGGCACAAGTAATTTAATTAAGTGCGGGAAAAAATAACTAATTAAATAAAACGGGTACAAACATGAATTGAACCAAACGTAAGGTAACTGTGATTATCAATGACGTAATTAAAATGCAATTTATCTCAAAGGTGAGTGTCGGAAACTGGGTTTCTATTCAGAGGTTACGGTACAATCTAGAGCAGGTGGTGTGACACGTGTTATCAACCTGCGCCCCTTTAGGTGAAAAATATTTTATAGCGCGCCCGACCAAGGCCACAGAAAGAACGCTCATTTGCGGGGGTTGTTCAAGGTTATTGCATTGCCGGGTAAGGGTTGGAACTTTGGGCCTGAACACACGCTGCAAAAACACTAGCACTTGTGAGTTTGCCAATCACCCTGGGTGATGGGAATAATTAATTGGCACTGCTGTGCTCTTCACTGTAAACTGTGCTCTGCATGTGTCTTGCAGTCGCATGTTGACAATAATTGCTGTTTGCCACTTTTCCACCCATTACCTAGTCCTAAATAAAAATGCACTTGGTCGGGGAATTTTCTGAATGTTATCTATCGGGGCGTCTAAGCGTTTAACAGAGTCAACACCTTTTAGCTTAACTAGAAACATTAAAAGCCTTTCTAAACCATTCCCAGACACTACACCCTTTTAACCAAATATGTAAACTTGATAAAATCTAAAAATTATAACATTCGAAAGTACATGTTGGAAAATGCATTTAAAAAAAAATTGAAAGTAATCACTTAATTAACTCAAAATGCGGGTAACCTAATTAGCTTAATTAATGAAACATGAAATAAAAAAGAAAAATTAGCATCACACGGGAAGTAATTACGTAATTAACGGAAAAGAAATAATTAATAAATTCATGGCCGCAGTAGTGTCCATTCGGGCGTACCGTCCTGGGGCTGCGGCTTCGTTGGCGGATTTGCAGTGCACAGCGAACCGCACGTTCACTGTGACTTCCCTGTGCACCGCGGGCCGTCATTCGGTCACACATGGTCGTTCTCGAGTCGTCGGAGTGTCTGCACAGAATTGTCGTTACGTTTTTACGCATGATTAGCTAGCCATATTTCCACCTACATACAGAAAACGTCTATGTTTGCTTTTACACTTTTTTAAATACCAGTATTAGTATAACAACTCTGATTTCTGCATTCTACCATGAAATAATAAGCTGTGATATGCTCCTGTAGTATGAAATATCCAACCAATGTGCTTACACATGTAAACTTGGGCCGGTATATTGTTTTTCTGTTATTCAGCCGATTATTACCCGATACCCGGTTATTTTATTACCCGGAACCGAAATTTTGATCATTTTAGAACCGAAAGAACCGAACCGGAACCGAGTTTAAGAACCGAACCGAGAACCGGAACCGAAAATTTTCAGGAACCGAGAACCGATACCCGAACCGAAATCTTTTGGAACCGAGAACCGAGAACCGGAACCGAAAATTTTGAGATTCCCAACCCTAGTATATAGGTAACATTGTTTGATGTTTATGTGAATCAAATCAAACAGAATCTTTATTGCGGCAGACTACAACAATCAAAGGCAATAACTACATATTCCTACCTACCCTACATAAACCTATTCTACCTAATGAAACCTAATAAAATACCAACTAGAAGTAACATAGAACAGTGAAAATAAGAGTTTCAGTCCTCCGTTTCTCGTCGTCAAGCGATCACTGAATTGAGGCGTCCAATGCTAAAAGTCGACAAATCCAATTTTGAAAATTACGAGTTAGCCCCGGAAACATCATTTTGGGCTACTCCCGCACATTTTTAATAACTTTCCACAAATTATTTGACCTCACATGCCCCATATGACAATGTCAAATTTGACATTTTTTGGGGAAAATGGAGAGAAAAAAATGGGGCAAGAAGTCAACAAGTTCACTTAATTTTGGGCTAAAAGTCGACAAGTCCACCTTGTGCAGCCTTTTTTGTTGGGACAAGATAAATATAAGTAAGAAACGAGTAACGTCCACTATAGACACCGATTAATGTCGACAAGTCCATAAATTGCCACAAGGAAACAAAAATGTTCTCGCATGCAAGAAGTCGACAAGTCCATTTCCCTCACCAAAACATTCCTGAACTGTCCAAATGGGATTTTGTGGAACCCTGTTTTTCACATATACATTTAGTGCGGAGACTGAAATTTGACACTTTATTGTCAACATGTGGAACTTTATGGTAGGCATGCGCGAGCCGTATTGAACACGCATCAAAGGCCATGAATTGGAAATTAAACTTAAAATGCGATTTAGGTACCGTATTTCCTCGAAATACCCTCCGGGGGGTGATTGTTTCATAGTGGTCCCGAGAGGGGGGGGGGTCAAACGAGGGGGGGGGGGGTATTTCGAGGGGGGGGGGGTTATTATTTCACAAGAACATTTACGAAAACCAAGTACGAAATTGTCGTCTGAAACGTACGCAGACGTCGAAAAATGCAACAAAAACCGCCATTTATAAGGTTCTGTAGACTAATATTAGTATGTAAAGTCGGCAGACGTATCGCCCTACAAACATTTGCGTCAGTCTCTCCAGTGGAGAGTGCATGTCGTCATTATTGTGACGCAATATTTTTATGATTGGAATGGATCGGATCACGTATGAAAACTTGGCTCTTATCCCAGTTTCCAGTTGCGTATTATACAAACGCGAGTGAAAAGTCAAAGTTAGGCAAAAATCGTTAAAAGTTGCTCCACTTTGCCAATTTCCACCTTTATAATCGCTATTTTTGTTTATATACCTGGTTATATAGTTAGTGTTAGCCTTTTTTATTTACATTTATAGCGGATTTCGCAATTTTGGCTGGCTGCCAAGTTATCATATGGGGACTCTTCCATTGGAACAGAGCCAACGAATGAAAAATTAACAAAAACGGTAAAAGGGTCATTAAAACAGTCAAATTTTTTCGCTTCCAACGGACAACGTTGAAACGAAACGTTGAAACGGGCGGCGTGCACGCACGGACACGGCGAAGCGTCCATTTCTCTTTTAATACTTTTTTCTTTTTCAATTCCGAGCGTCCGGGTGGGACCCAAGTTTTGTGTTCGCTCTATTCGCGAGCGAATTCTAACTCTCCGATTTTGTAGGGTGAAATGTCCGCCGACTTTAGATGGTATGTACACTGTTCTAACGTGATACCGACATTGTTTAAACGTGTGTTCTGCAGTACACTGAACACAAACTACAGTTATTGTCATGTACGTTCCCTTTACACCCAATTTGGGGGGGGGGGGTATTTCGAGGGGGGGGTGATTGTTTCATAGTGGTCTCGAGAGGGGGGGGGGGTCAAACGAGGGGGGGGGGGGTATTTCAAGGGGGGGTATTTCGAGGAAATACGGTACTCAAAATCGCATGTTGTGGAGTTTTTGCAAGTAAAAATTTTGGGAGTAAAAATTGGGGAAAATCGCTAAAATTTGCTCCACATAAATAGATAGATAGCTTAGCAATAAGAGGGGGGCTCAAAATAGGGAATAATAGCCAAAAACATGCCTCCCAATAGATAGGATAGCTGGGTGATTTAGGGGCACCCCCGCATGGAGACCCCTGTTGAACTTGTCGACTTGTAGAATTGGGCGCCTGAATTTATATTTTCATGTTCCCTACACTCCAATCTCATTCATTTTATTCAATAAAAAGTAAAAT
>OZ038451.1:4167138-4183427 GCA_964036195.1 Sphaerolaimus hirsutus | reverse complement strand
AGATATCGACTTAATTTTTTTTATGTTGTTTCTCTTGACCAAGAGTATATGATAGCATGTTCAAAAAAAAAAATTTTGCTCAAAATTTGGCATTCAGAAATTGGGTCAAATCGATATGACCGCAACTGTACATCACCTAAATGACCTCAAAAATGGAATCTCCAAAGATTTTTCTTCATTTTAGAAGTTGAATGAACAAAATCGGTCGTGAAATGACGGAGTTATTGACATTCAAAGTTCGCGTGTTCGGGTGACAGCGAAAAAAATCGAAAAATGGGTCTTTTTATAGACCCCCCCTATCTCGGGTCAGGGGGGTCGTATAAAGTCGATTTCGATTTTCAATACCGCCCCGACCTGAAACCTCATTATGTTAAATTTTCGTCAAATTTCGCCAAGTGGTTGCAAAGCACAACTTCGATACGCAGGTTCTTTCCGCTGACGCGCGCAGCCCCGTGGGCCGGGTGTTCGCCGCCGACGCGGACACCGGCTACAACGCGCAGATCAGATACAGTCTGGACTTCGACGAGAACATTGGCGGGAAATTTGAGATTGAACCAGATACTGGCATGATTTATGCAGTTGGGCCGCTGCCTGTGAAGGATGTGTATGAATTGCGGGTGGGTTTTGCTATCGGATTATAAATTTTTGAAATATTTTTGATATAAGTATTTGTAAATATTTTTATCGTGAAATGTTACAAAAACCTAGAAACTTCAATCAATTTTCCCTCAATGATTGGGGTGATTTAAGATGTGTTTGTAGAATATTTAGTAAATGGTACGCGTAAAATAGTGAATTATTTATAAATGTAAACCAATAAATAAATTTCCCACCCACTCAGGCAACGGCTACCGACCAAGGCGTGCCCCCTCAATCAACAACCACCAAAGTATCAGTGTCCGTTCTCCCGCCATTGACCGGGGTGCCCAGCGCCAATGGCGCGCCAAAATTGAACGCCAAAAGCGGCGCTGGCGTCAGCGTGGCGTTTGAGGAACGAGTTGGCGCCATGGTGGCGCTCATTGAAGCTTCCGATCCTGATGGTGATGCTGTGTGGTTCGATATTATTGGTTGGTTTTCCGATGGGGGTATTGGGGTGTCAATCCCAGACCCTGTGAAATGCCATGTTAAATGTAAAATGTCATGCAGAGTGTTTAAGGTCATGTAAAATGCAGTGGAAAATGGGGAACGTACGTTTGTCATTCTCGAAGGCTTTTGGCACTTTGGATGACATTTGACAATTTACAGGGAATTTTACGGGGTCTGGGACTGCCCCCAAGTGATAGATACAATAGCTGTTATTCCGCCAAGGGGGGGGGGGGGTGGCTCAGAAATTTCACTTTCTGTTTTCATATATATTGAGCGGCTGAGGCACCGAAATTTCATCAAAAATGTGTTTGTGAGGGAAAAATAGCGAGGGGGGGTGGGGTATGGGTAATACCAAAACGAAACCCTAGCTACACATGGCTCTGTTCCCCCTCTATCCATGTACACATTTTGCCCCCGCCTATCAACTCATTTCCGACCCTCAGGCGGCAACGATGAGGGGGTGTTTTCGATCGTGCGCGACAGGGGAGAAATTCAACTGGCCCGCCGCTTGCAGCCCACCGGGCCCCATGTCTATGAGTTGACTGTCAGTGCCAGTGATGGACTTGTTAGCAGTGATATGAATGTCGGTTTTTGGGTGGCCATTTTGGGTGGTTGTTGGGGGTAAATAGGGGTAATGATAGGCAAGGGCGTACGCAGGGGGGGGGGGCGGGGGGGGCGGCCGCCCCCCCCGTTCGCCGGGCCAGACATAAAATGTACCCGGAAATGGCAGTTTTGTGAGGCGATTTTGGCGCCACATTGGAAAAATTTTGCGCGCAAGCGCGCAATTCCCCATTTCCTCGTTTATATCTGTTTCACGATTAAATTTTTAACCAATAGGGTGCCTAGTACCACATTTTTGTGTATAAATAGGTACGTGTAGAGTATACGTTGGCGCCAGCGCCAATACTTCTTGGCGCTGGCGCCTGTAAATGGCGCCAGCGCCATGACCCCATTGCGTACCACAGGGCCAAATTTTAGGGGGGGGGGCGCCGCCCCCCCGTTCGCCGGGCTCCGTATACAATCCGCCCCCCCCGCTCAAAAATCCTGCGTACGTCCTTGATGATAGGTGATGATAACAGTTGAGAAATGAAAAATACTGTGTTTGCTCAAATAAGTCCCCAGGGGAGTTATTTTTCCGTCAGACTTTTTAGACTGGGAAGTTATTTATTCTTGGGGGATATTCGAGGCGGGTCGAGGGGTACTTATCTTTCCGTTAGAATTTTGCATAAAACGTTTGATAAATTTACTGTGTAAATTTACCGCATAAATTAGTTTCATACATCGTAATTTTCAGTAGAAATTCCATAAGAATTATGATATGACGCTTATATAAAGTCCGCAACAAATCCTGTACAAATAGATGGTTGTCCATTTCAGCTGAACATCCACACTTCTCGCATGCCGCCGCGCCGGCCCCAATTCAACGCGACCGTGTACGAAGTGTCGGTGCCGGAAAATGCTTCCCCCGGTGACGTTGTAATTGAACTGACCGCTTATTTTGATGGGGCAGCGAAAAACACTGAGGGAGCTTTGATTACTTATTCGCTGTATGAAACTGAGTCTGCGAAAAGCGCCGAGTTGTTCAAGGTAATTTTGTGGGACCTTTTATGTTTATGACAACCGATGTGCGTAGCTATTTTTTATTGCTTGCGCTGGAGATGGCCCAAAGACACAAGTTGACAACGCAAATTCGTGTCAACTGAATGTCAACTGAATAACACAAATGTAAGTTCCGAATGAATTACTTTAGACACACACATATAAGTTGTACATCGCAAATATATGTCAACTAAAAATATACATTTTTCAAAAGCATCACACTTGACAAAAACAATGAAAATTAAGTGTCCCGATATAAAATTAACTACTCTGCCTCGCATAGGAAAGTTGAAATCCCATAATTAACCAAAATTTGGTTGAATCGAGTTGACATGAATTTCGATGTCAACTAGTATCTATTGTGGGCCCTTTGTAGCGCCATTACACTCGCTACCCTACCCCACCCTCAAAAAACCACTCAGCTTGACGCAACAACGGGTAGGTTATCAGTCTCCGCCCCCTTGGACCACGAATCGGCTCAAAATCACTGGCTGGTCGTAGCCGCCAAACACGACACGCTAGTTTCACTGGCCGCCGTCAATGTGACCGTCACCGATGTGAACGATAAGCAGCCCAGGTGACAGTCACGGACCCTGTAAAGTGTCATGGTAAATGTGTAGCGTCATGTAAAATGTCTCAAGTCATGTGAAATGCCCTGGAAAATGGCAAACTTACGTTTGCCATTTTGCAGGGCATTTTACATGACTTTGGACACGTTGCATGACATTCCACATTTACCAGGGCATTTTACAGGCTCTGTGAGTGCCCCCAGGTTTTTGATCAACCATTTCGAAGTGAAAGTCGGCGCCGACACGATCGTGGGAACTGTGCTAGCCACTTTGCACGCTGTTGATGGAGATAGTGGGCTGAATGGAGTTGTGAGATATGCGATTGTGTCCGGTTGGTGAATTTATGATATTTATATTGAAGGTGTCTACTTGTAGAAGTCGATAACTCCAAAAAGTTGATTTCGAGAAAATTGCATTTTAAGGTTCGTTTTAAATTCTGGTTCTGCTCAATGTCAATCGTAAAGTTGCAAATGTTGCTAATATAGTGTAAAATTTTCTGCGTCTGCTCTGTAAATACATAAATATACGGGAGCAGCAGTGACGATTTCTGAAAATGCATTTGAACGGGAACAACAGCTTTAACCTCTACAACTAGTGATGACCTATGTGTTTCCTTAAAAAAAGTTTTTAAACCGTATTTTCCATCCCTACAACCCCCAACAACCCCCCAACAACCCCCCCTCAGGCAACACCGAAAACTACTACAGCATCGACTCGGTGTCGGGCGAGGTGAGCCTGGCCAAGCCGCTGCCCCCCGCCGCCGCCGCCACCACCATCCTGTCCGTCAAGGCCACCGATCAAGGGGAACCCATGCAGAAGTTCGACACTGCTAGTGTGCGATTGATGATGGTTCGACCGAGGGATGCACCGCCAAAGTTTGAGAGGTGGGGAGGGTTTGGATGGGGGTGATTTTGGGGACTGTGGAATGTAAAATGTCAAGTGAAGTGTGAAATGTCATGTAAAGTGTTAAATGTAATGTAAAATGCCCTGGAAAATGGCAAGGGAGTTTTACACGAGTTTTGACACTTTGCATGACATTTGACAGGCTCTGGTTGTGGCACTTGTTTTGTGGGATTTTTAGTTGTAACCAGTAGACTTTCGTTGAGACTAGATAGCGGATATTTTTAAACTGACAACCTGAAATCTTCACATCGAATATATAGTAAAAATATAACCGAAATATTGGTCCGAACTTCGTCCATCAATTTTCATATAGAATATTGATGGCGCAATTCAAAAAAGTGATCGAACTATCCAGTAGTCCTTCCAACTTGTGATGGAATGGCGCCGTGGTGCTGGCGCCCTTTTATGGAGCCGGCGCCATGGCGCCATTTTTCCTGACACTTTTTCACCAGTACTTTCAACCGCCCAATTCCCACACCAATTTCCCCCGCAGGCTCTCCTACTCAGTGACAGTCAGTGAAGATGTTCCCGTGGGCGGACTGGTGCTGGAGGTGGCTGCCGACGCCCCCAGGGGTGCCCCGCTCAGATACGACATCGAGCCGAGCAGCTATGCGGCCACTGTGTTTCAGGTGGGGTTTGTATTTTGGTTGTGATTTTGATTGGAAATATAGATGGAGCCATGAGTCCAGGACGATGTAAAGTGTGAAGTCAAGTGTCAAATGTCATACAAATTTGTCAATTGTCATGCAAAGTTCAGTAAAAATATTTCCTTTTTGTTTTTATTGACATTTTACATGACACTCGACACTTAACTTTACATTTACAGGGCCTCCAGTTGTCACGTTACTCCATGACCCTGTAAAATGTCAAATAAAATGTCAAAATGCTCATGTAAATTCCCCGAAAAATAGCAAACTCTTCTCTAAATACACAGCACCACAAACTCAACAAAACGACCCCCTCACCCATCCAGGTGCACCCATCCAGCGGGCTGGTATTCCTGGCGCTGCCTCTGGATTTCGAATCGGCACCAAACTTGAATTTCACTGTACTCGCATCCACGCCCGCTGTATTCGATCGTCACGGCGCCTCGCTAGAATTGAATCCACCAGGTGCCAGTCCCAGACCCTGTAAAATGCCATGTAAAATGTCAACTGTCATGCAAAGTGTCTAAAGTCATGTAAAATGCCCTGCAAAATGGCAACTCGGTTGCCATTTTGCAGGGCATTTTACATGACTTTAGACACTTTGCATGACATTTTACATTTCACAGGGCATTTTACAGGGTCTGGGACTGCCCCAGGGGCCGATTTAAGTGGATCCCAGTACGGCATGGCCGTGGTGCATGTGCACGTGAGCGATGCTAATGATCATGCACCGGTGTTTGATGAGCTGTTGTATGAGGGCAGCGTGCAGGAAAATGCACCAGCTGGTTTGTGGTGGTTTGGGGGAGGTTTTTTTCAAGTGGTTTGGGCCCACGCGCGCTAGTTGACAGCGAAATTGGTGTCAACTGAATTCAACTAGATTTTTGTTAATTATGGGATTTCAACTTTCCTGTGTGATGGAGCATGATTAATTTTAAATCGTCACATCTAATTTACGCTGTTTCTGTTAAGTGTGATATTTTTAATATTTGTGTTATTTAGTTGACATCCAATTTACGCGGATTTCACGCTTTTGGGGGTTCCACTGTATTTGTTTGTTATATTTAAAAACAATTTGCACCACTGGTAGTAGGTTAAGCGAAAGACATTTATATGCCTGTACAATTATGTCATTTAAATACCCCAGATCACACTTAAGACATTTTTTACATCCCATTTCGCAGACTCGATCGTACTATCTCACAACGGATCGCTTCCGCTAGTATTGCGCGCGACCGATCTAGACCGTGGCGCCAACGCTCTAATCACCTACGAAATCGTTCACAAATGGGCGGCCGAATATTTCACAGTCGATTTTAGCACTGGGGCTGTGAGAACCAGAAAACCGCTGGATTTTGAGCAATCTTCCATTTATCGATTTTCCGTCCGCGCCAGCGACATGGGCGCTGTGAGGCGACGCAGCGCCGTTCAAGCGACGGTTATTGTGCACGTGAAAGATGTGAACGATGTGCCGCCGGAGCTGATTTTCCGGCCGTCGCGCGCGCACTTGGCGTTGCCGACTGTGGCGGGTGGGTTTTTCTGATTTTGGTGATTTTTTTGGGTGTTTTGAGGGTGGAAATGGGGGGGGGGGGTTGTAGGGTCCAAACGGGATCCCGATCCCGAATCCCGACATCTCAAAAAATTAATCCCGATCCTTATCCCGAAAAAAAATCCCGATCCCGAAAGTTTTCAAACCCAATCCCGATCCCGTGACTTCAATCCTGTACCCGATCTTGATCCCGATCCCGTAAAAATCTGTGGACATAATAAAAAAGTGAAAAAATTGTTGTGTAGAAAATTTTCCTATGATTTCAATATATTGGGTCGAATCTTGGACATCAATGGTTTCGATGTCGAAAATTGAATTTTAAAAGCGAAAATTCATTTTATGAAAAATGAAAATTGTATCCTTCCTAGGGTTGGCCGATGTTTTTTTTTAACGTTTTAAACGTTTTAAACGTTAAAAAAAAACATGACGTCCGAAATGTTTTTTTTAAAAAAAAAACATCGGCCGAAATTTTTAGTACTAAGCACTAGGTATTTTGCAAAATTTTTGCGCGCAAGCGCGCAATTTCACACACAAATTGACATTGGTGGTTGTTTTCATTGATTTTGTTGCATTTTTAGTATCAAAACATCCATTTCTATGTGCTACCATGGGTGAATAAGCCGACATATGTTGCTGTAATATATAATATTGAGGTAATGTGCTTCCATGTACCTCCACAGTGTGTAACTTCACTCCCAAAGTAACAACCTCCTTTTATAACCTTGTTTGATCATCATTCCGTGCCAAACTTTACCTGAAGTCACGAACATTCGACTATAAGGCGATATACGAACGATATGTCGACAAAAAATGGATATTTTTGACACAAATCACCACTTATAATGCTATCCCATGGCTCCACAGCCATTATATGGTCATATTTAACATCACAGAGTATTGCCAGTGTCTGATATACCTATATATGTTGACACTAGGTCATATCTGGGAGCTTTTTAAAAAAAACGTTTTAAAAAAAACAACGTTTTTTTTTTTAAAAAAACATCGAGTTAAAAAAAAAACGTTTTTTTTCCAACCCTAATCCTTCCAACCCGAAATGACGGTGCAAATATCCACACTCGTTACAGGCGTGCGGTTAACGCAAGCCGTATGCAAAGACATCGACACTTTGGGCCACTGCACATTCTCCCTTGCCGACGATTCTGAGTTTTCTGATTTGTTTGGCATCGAGCCAAAAACCGGGGTGATTCGCACTAAACTGGATGGCTCCAGAGAAATCTACAAACTGGAAATATTTGAGGTGGGTGTCCACTTAGCTTTTATTTTTTATCGGTCGTTTATGTTTTGAATCATTGATGTGTGTTGATGTAAATGGATAGTTTTTTATAACAGCGCCATACGTATTTGCAGGTGGCAATATCTGTGTACGACGGTGTGCACACGACTTACGGGCGCGTTCCCATCGACACCGTCTACCTGGGCTCTGGTTCCGAATCGAGTTCCGGTTCCGGTTCCGGTTCACCGCGGTTATTTCCAACCGCGGATGACGATTTGCGATTCAGACGGAATGATTACACCGTGTCTGTGGTTGAGAATGTCACAGCGGCGGAAGATAGGTCCGTCGATTTTTGCACGAATTTTTTTAATTATTTAGGTTCAGACAATATATCGTTATTGAATTGAATTGAATTGAATATCGAATATCTATATCGAAAAATTTGAAAAAATATCGAATAGTCATATCGTCCAAACCCTACATTCATTTCATTTCGCACAAATTTGATCTCTTCGCAGGCCCATTTTGCAATTGCAAACGGTGGGCACGATGCTCGGGGAGCACGTAACTTACTCCCTGCTCAACGACAATCCCCATTTTACACTGGGGCCAGTTTCCGGACAATTGAGTACGACTGGGGTGCCTTTGGATAGGGAAAAGACCCCCAATGTGAAATTGGTCGTGGCAGCCCGCGACCAGAGGGGTAGAAGGGCCCAGACTATCGTCAAAGTCGCCGTGCAGGTGAGGGAATGTTTGAATTTTGTGGTATAACATTTACTTTTGGGCGTGGTTTTTGGCGCCTTTTCTATAAGCTGTAAGTCTTGAGCCAATGGATAAGTAAACATATGGCAAATGAAAAAGGTGGAAGCTATTTTCGCTGCTATTTACTTGTCATACTATTGTAAATATTTGTCACTTTTCCTACAAATTATGTCACTTTTCCTGTCAAGCGTTACTTGTCAACACTGCGATTGCAAACCGCTTCGCATTGTTCCACTTGTGTGCGTTCGAAAAAAAAAATTTATCGTAAAAATATATATTCCAAAACACATTTTGAACGTTTTGAAATCCTTCCCCAACTACCTCCAAACTTCACAAAATTTTCTTGGCAACCTCCCAGGACATCAACGACTGCGCACCAGTATTCACTAATTTACCGTATCACGCCGTGACGCCGTTGGACACGGAAATCGGTGAAAATGTCACCCAGATTAAAGCTATCGACTTGGATTCCGATGAAAATGGCCGTGTAAAATACAGCATTGAAAGTGGTGGTGAGGGACACTTTAAAGTGGATGAAAAAAGTGGACTGATAAGTGTGAAAAAAGTGCTGCCGCCCGGACAGATTACGGTAGAGTATGAGCTGATTGTGGTGGCCACGGATTTGGGTAAGTTGTGGATTTGATTGAAAATTGAGATAATTTTCTTAAATACATTGATTTCACTATTCATCTTGATAAACTGAAAATATCTTATAATGGATCCAAATTTGCTCAATATTGGATGCTCATTAGATACAAACACTTATGTTTACGATTGGAATGATTTTTTAAAATAGTTCCGATTTCGAATAAAATTTTTTGGCAATCAAAAAATTCAACTTAAATATCACATTGACTATCGATTATATCGACACAAATCACGACATCGACCATTAGCCATATCGACAAATATACCCTTGAAAGTGAAACCCTACAAAAAACATCCTACATTACCTTCCAGGCACCCCACCCCTATCCACACGTGCCAAAGTGAACATCAAAGCCGTAAACCGGGCGATGCCAGTTTTCCGCAAGGCGTTTTACACCGCCCAAATATCCGAGGACTCTGAAATTCACTCTTCTGTGCTCACTGTGCAAGCCTATTCGAATGTGGGCGGGACCATTGGCTATGCGCTGATTGGTGGAAATGTGGCCAATCAGTTTGAATTGGATTATGTTACTGGTGAGGTTTTTGGTTTGGTGGGATTTTTTTTTTTGGAATTTAGTTACGCGATTTAAGATGGTTTAGTGTTTTTTTGGCGGCTGATTTTGACATTGAAATGATTTTCTTTATCCGTTAAAACAGAGCGGAATCGATAAGAAATTGTCGGATTATTCTTACCTTTAGAAGCAAGCGGTGTTTCAAAGGATAAAATTCATTTTTCAACGATGTGCGTGACCAAATTATACCCTTCAGTGTATGTACAAAATTGTACAATGCCACATATGTATGCGTGTAAACATGTAAAAATGTGCATATGTAAAAAATTACAATGTGGAAGGCATAGAGAACGTGAATGGCTGAAAATTTTCAGCTCTTGAAAAAGCTGAAGCTAAAACAGCGTGTTTAATTGCTTGCTAGTTGCGTGGAGGGTGTTATAGTCCTTTAATTAGTTTCGGCAAATGCTCATTATGCTTGCTTTTATTTCAACCCCTCATCTTATCATCCTATTTTAATTTTGTTTCCTCGTGAAAAAGGTTTGGAGATTGGCTATCCATCGTCTGAATGTGAGTTTTTCGAAGATTTTGTTGACAAAAAAATGGCACCGAAATATTTGTTTTTCATCCACCGCCAATGTCGCTGAATTGCTGAAATATTTATGTGCTTCGATCGAATTTTTTATATTTACCTGTATTTGTTGGTTGAAACAGTGGTTCTTTTCACTTTTCACTATTATTGGTTGCGTGTGTGCATTTCGTTTTCTTTGCGGAAACCATTTTAATTATGTTTTATTTCTTTTATTTAACTGATAGGCGCACCTCCATTGGTTACATTTATTCGTTTTTTTACACAAGTCAATGTGTAAGAGATTTATCAATAATTACTCCATCACGGTTCACTTATGCTTGCATAACAATTTACAGCACCTAAAAAGTGCCCAGGCAGGGTCTATAGTTGATTAAGTGGTGCGGATACAGAAAAAATGTTCAATTAAACACCACTAAAACATAAAAAATATCGCTAAAAGTAAAAGTTTTTGATATATTTTTTACATTTTGAAAAAGTGTTTCTACATTTTTGTAACCACACCACAACTTAAATCCTACTTCAACACTCTATCAGTGCAGCGAATGTGTGTGTGCCACCGTGAAGTTTCTGTGAACGATTTTCACTCCGCCATTAGTGAACGAATTGTAGCACTCCAAATTCGAATACCCGCACCGAAAAATAAATTCACTATTTGTACACTATTGGCCAAAAAATGCAAATTTTCCACAATTTTCACACATTTTTCACAATTTAGCCCAAAATTCCAGGCACCATCCGCATACGTTCCCCACTGGACCGCGAGACAATATCCTCTTACAACCTGACCATAAAAGCGGTGGACATCGCGCGACGGGCCATTTTCTCTACCGTAACCGCCCGAATTACCGTAACCGACGCGAACGACCACGCGCCAATGTTCAATCGGTCGGCGTTCAAAGTTTCGGTGCCGGAAAATGTTCCGGTCGGCTCGAATGTGGCCGATTTGGTGGCGCTAGATTTGGATACGGGTGAAAATGCTAGGGTCGCGTATCATTTGAGCGATGGCCCGGATGCCAAGTGTGAGTTGGGGGGGGGGGGTTTGGGGTGGAAAATGGATTTATAAGCAGGGTGCAAACGGGATGGCGATCCCGAACCGCGAAAATTTTCGGGGTTCTGCGGCCCCGATCGAGAAGCCCCAATCCCCAATCCTTGAAAAGCCACTTCTGATTCCGATTCCAATCCCGAAAATTTCCGAATCCCGAAAAAATATCCCTGATCCCGACCGCAACTTTTTCTCCCAAATTGGCCAAACGATCGTTAAGCACTATGAAATGTGAACGTAAACCTCTATTGTGCACTTTTTGTCCCCAAGAGCCTTTTTAAACCTTCTTAGACCCCCCCCCCATTTCACACCCCAGTAGTCATATTTTGGCCACCAAAATTCTAGTCACCCTCCTACCATCTCAACCATTTCAGTTTTCTCCATATCGCCATCCACGGGCAAAATCACGCTGGCCCGTCGGCTGGATTTCGAATCGCAGAAAATTCATCGGATTACGGTAGTCGCTCGCGACTCGTCCCCTACGAAACCTTTGAGCAGTTCTGCGGAATTGATCGTGGAAGTGGGCGATGTGAGCGACAATGCGCCCGTATTCGAGAGGTTACGGTATGACGCTACTGTTTTGGATACCGCGGTTAAGGTGCGTTTTGGATACAGATTTTTTTAGCAGGCTGTTGTTGGATTTTTTTGGGCACGGGTGACCTGGAAAGTTCAAATAAGTGAGAGTTTTGAGAAAATAGAAGTTGATTGATGGGGTGCAGCCTCCGGCAAAACTCTTAATTTTGCACTTTTGTTCGGGGGTTGTGTTTTTTCATATGACAATTCCATTGAAAGTTTATCATTTTTACACATTAAATTGAATTTTTGAAAACCTTTCACACCACAACAAAAAATTACATTAATTTTGTTCTTAGTGTAATTTTTCAGCGGCTGCATGAAAATTTTCATCAACATTTTTTCATTAAAGTAATCTCCGCGCAGGGGCAATTCGTGGCCGTAGTGTCTGCCAGCGATCGGGATACGGTAACGGCCAATCCCGATGGGAATCACCTGATTTACTCTGTGCTGGATGGCGACTTGACTCCGCCCATGTTCGATATCGATGGCAAAAACGGATTGGTCACGCTGGCTAGAGGTTTCGGCGCCGGTAAGTGTTGTTATTAACTTTTTTTGTGAAAATTAGTGGCGTAATTAGCGAATCATGAATTAATTTCTTGAATTTTTCGTAAATCCGAGTAGTTTTTCTGTGAATAAAAGTTAGAAACTCCAAAAAATAGAAAACTTGAAAATGTTTCCAATTTTTTTCTATCCCTAGTAAGTACTATGATCCCTCTAAAACTCCCTCAACCCTAAATCTCAAGTCCCTTTCGAACCCCATTCACACCCAACTAGGGTTCAAACGGGACCGCGGTCCCGGTACATGGTTCGGCAAAAAGTCGGGACTGGGGCGGTCCCGGTCCCGGTCCCGACACCCCAGTCCCGGTCCCGGTCCCGGTCCGAAAAACTGGTCCCGTTTGAACCCTACACCCAACCCCAATCCACCCCTTCCCAGGCTCCGCCCACCCCACATCACTCTCACTGAACATATCCGCGAGCGACGGGGTGTTCAGCGCCTATACAACACTTGCCGTTGGCGTTCAGCGGCGCCAATACGGCGCTGGCGCTGGCGCCATGGCGCCAGTGTTTGAAAGGAACCGCTATGAGGCCCTGGTGAATGAGAATGAAGCGGGCAGTGATGTTTTCGTGGCTAGTGTGAAGGCTGTCGCCAGCGCCAAACCTGTCAAGTATAGGTGACAGTGGTTTTGCGGATTTTTTGTTGGATTTTTTTATCTGGGGCAGTCCCGAGCCGGGTAAGGTCAAGTGTCAAATATTTATGTCATGTCAAATGTCATAGAAAACATGTATGGCATTTACATGACATTTGATACTTGACTTTACACTTTACAGGGCTCGGGACTGCCCCCTGGTTTTCAGTTGTCTGTGTTGGTGGTATAGTGTTAACTAGGGTTGGAAAAGATCCAGTAATAAAATACAGCTTCTTGATTAAAAGCTCTATCCCTAGTATCCGTCAACTAAAATCCCAGTTCCCTTTTTCCGGCATCTGAAAATTGTCGTTTCGATCAATCTCATTCCCTCTCCATTTTTCCGTTTTCCGTAAAATTTTTTCCGTTGCCAACATTTTACCCGAATTTTTCAGTTTCGGCGGGGGCTCGAACTTGCAACAGTTTGGTCCATTTCGATTGGGACCGCTGAGTGGGAGAATCACGGCCGCGCTGCCACTCGACAGAGAAACGGCGCCCACTTACAGGTAATTATAGGAGTCATTTTCTTGCAGTTTGGTGGTTCAATTTAATGAAGTAATAAATACTGTTTCATTTATTCATTGGTACTTATACGCTTTAAAAAACAACTAAATCCCGATTTTGAACCTGTTTTGAAAAGCCCTTGTTAATTAAGATGTGCCAGCCAAATATAGGGCATGCATTTGTGATATGAACTGCTACCTGGTGTATTGTCAACCGTATTTCCTCGAAATACCCCCAGGGGTGTAGTTCTTCATGGTGCAAATTTTGAGGGTGGGGTAATTCTAGGGATCAATTTTTTCATAAGCCCGCTCAAACCTGGGGGGTATTTCAAGAAAATACAGTATGTATCAACGTAGAATCATGGAACAATCACGTGATATTCGCAATCAAACTCTCACAAAGACACCCCTCCCCCTCCCCAAAAAGACCCCCTTTATCCAACCCCAATCCCCCAAAACCCCCAGGATTCCCCTGGTTGCGACGGACGGCAACGGCGCCAGGGCATTCTCCACGCTGGAGGTGTCCGTGCTCGACGTGAACGACAACGCCCCCGTTTTTTCCACGGACACTTATGAGGTGGCTGTCAGTGCCAATGCCACCGTGGGCACACTGGTGATGGAGGTGCGGTTTTTGGGTGTTGTTTTTTGAGTGTCTTGGTAGATGTGTTGATAGATATCTGGGCCCAGTTCCAATTTGAGACAAACGCGAATACGTCGTCTTTGGAAGTTTGATTTTTTTTAGAAGAAAATTAAGAAATTCTTTTCCATAGACAATTTTTTAGACGGTGGTTACAGGAAAAATTTAGTGACCAAAAGCTGCATATTTCAAGGAAAAAGTGATGTATACAAGTAAAGTATACCGTATTTCCTCGAAATACCCCCCCCCCCCCTTGAAATACCCCCCCCCCCCTCGTTTAGCCCCCCCCCCCCCCTCTCGGGACCACTATGAAACAATCACCCCCCGGGGGGTATTTCGAGGAAATACGGTAGAATAGAAGTAAAGTTCAAAGTGATGTATACATAAACTGAGAGCACATAAATGTCAAGTTTCAGATTATTTTTGCCTGTTGCCGCAGCGGTGTCGCGGCCTTTTTTTCCTTTTTTCTTAAAATAAAACGGTCGTTCATTTTTTTCCATCCCTACCCCCAAACCCCCATTGGAGACCCCCGTCACAACGCAAAATCACCCACTTTCAGCTGCACGCGCACGACGCCGACTCTGGCTCGCGCATCGAGTACATTCTGCATTCGGCCGCCGCGCCGCCCCAAAGCGCTGCCAATTTGCTGCGTCTCGACTCGAAAACCGGCCGTTTGACAGTGGCGGAAAGTTTGATCAAACACGCTGGTCGATCGTTGGAATTTCGGCTGAGAGCATCTGATTTGGGCAACCCCCCTTTGATTGGCTCTGCGAAATTGGTGGTCGATGTTGTCCGCGAAAAGGTGCCCCGGTTTGAGAGGCAGATTTTCAAGTTCAGCGTGAGGGAAGATGCGGAGATTGGGGAGACGGTGGGGAGTTTGCGCGCAGAGTTTGATGGTGGGTTCGAAAGTTCATTCGTTTAGTTTTATTTGGCTTCATTTGCGCATTTTTATTCCTTCTGTTCCCTGTGGCCCCACACACTATTTAGTTGACAACGACACGAAATGTCCACTGGTGCCAATCCCAATTGGTAGCTTGCTGACGAGTATCACTACGCCTTATTGTATACACATTAGACCATACAAGATTTTTCATATCGGCCTTGAGCATTGCAGTCAGCAAGCTTTGAATTGGGATCGGGACCAGTTGACGTTTAGTATCGTTGTCAACTAGTGTGTGTAGGGAATTTAATTAATTTCCACTGGCTCTCCGAAAATTTTTAATTCACATCTCCGCAGGTCTCTTGGCATACAAGCTGTCAACGCACGCGGGCACTTCCCAACTGCCATTTTCAATTGACAGTCATAGCGGCGATGTGACGATTATTTCAAATTTGGATCGGGAACGCGTTCAACTTTATAATTTCGCTGTGACGGCTAATAGTGCGATAAATCGGGATGTGAGGAGTGTGGCGAGTGTTTGATCGAGGTCGGCTTCATTTTTGAAAATTGTTTTTTTATTTATTATTTGCGTTTATTATTTAAGTATTTATTTAGTTTATTTATACAAGTATTTATGATTTGATTCAGTTGATGCAAATAACCAATAGCAATAGTTGCATAAAAATATATATTGAAATGTCAACTGAAAATACTTCTTCTAAATTTTAAGTTCCAAATGGCAACTATAAGTGGACCACAAATCTAGTTGATCGTCTGTAGGGTTGGGAGGCTTTCTGTACAAGGTTTTCATCCGATGTAAAATGACTTTTTTATCTGATGGATATTTTTGCGATATTGATGCTGTCTATATTCGACATTTTTTACAATTATTTTACAACAAAAATCGCTACAAATTAAAAATTTAAAATCTAAATTTTCACATTGAAATAAAACATTATTCAGCTCGTCGACGTGAACGACAACTCCCCGATAATTCGCCGCCAGCTATTCCCGCCTGTCCATAGTGGAAAGCGCCCAAATCGACACCGTTTTTAGCGGTTCTCAGTGCAAAACGATCCAGATTCGGGGCCGGCTGGCAATGTGGAGTTTGCTGTGCGCGCCGGGATTAAAGGCGGGGCTAAGAGTGAATTGCCCTTTAGCGTGGACGCGCACAGTGGGCGATTGGTTCTTAGCGGACCTTTGGACAGGGAAACCAGGGATTCTTATGCGTTTGGGATCGTTGCCAAAGATGGCGGCACGCCTAGTTTGGAGACTGTCACTAATGTGGAGGTTTGTTTTTTTCTGGTGTCTGTTTTAAAGATCCTAGACTGGGAATTGTGCAAACGTTTTCCCATTTAACTGTTTAAAAGAA